>QFDD01005725.1:0-14193 GCA_006871305.1 Vachellia collinsii | reverse complement strand
AATCTTAATTATGCATCCCATTAACGTGCCACATGGTATTTCTAAATTTTGTTAATAGAATGGTCAATTGACTTGCTTTATACATTGTTTGCATGGATCCTTTCTTTGCTGATGTACAAGATAATGCTTATGTAGTTTTGGCGTGGTACTCTTGGTGAAGCCACGGAAGCATTTTCAATGCATCAACCAAAGGGAGAACTTACCATATTGATTGAAGGGCGCACAAAATCTAAAGTTGAACCACCATCAGAGATTCAGCTTGAGAATGAGTTGAGAGATTTAATTTCACAAGGCGAGAGTCTTTCCATGGTAACGGTTTGCTTTTATCTGAACACTGCAATTTTTAGATATACTCTTATCTGCTAAAGCTGGGTACAGTCAAATCACATTCATACGGAAGTTTGATCCAAAGCTAATTATGGATATAGTTGTCTATACCAAACAAATGAAACTGAGGACTATAGTTGTCGAATCTGTGATTCAGGGATGCCTTATATTAGTTGTTAGAAGTTTATATGTCTTAAAAGAAGATGGAAAAGAGAAAATTGGTGTCCATATTATAGGCATAAAAGCTAAAGACTCCTGATTTTTTTCCTTCCTTTTTAATTGCTTATTTGATTTTTTTCCCCTGCCCTCATCTGCAAAATACCAACATTATGAGCCTTAAGGAATGCAGAGCTAAATCTAAATATCAATTTAATCAACCATTAAAAGTTTGAAGTATTGCATGTCCAAAAAAACCGTTTAGGTATTGATAATTTGATATCATTTCTACTGAATTTGGAGTATAATCACGTGAGAGCCGGAGAGTAAAGTAATTCACACACTTCTATTAATGACTAGCCTCTCTTCATCGCAATTAATTGTAATTTTTACTGATGTGAATTTAGGCTGTCAAGTCGGTAGCTGATGGAACGTCAGTGAGTAGAAAAACTGTATATTCACTTGCATTGAAAAAATTTGGGAAGCAATTGGAAGCAGAAGATGGCTCCAAGTAAAGCAGAGTACGCATGTAAGTTGAAATCATGGTTTCGTATATGCCATTACGTTGAATTCATTTGTTTTCTTACGCCTCGTGACTATTAAAGTTCCTAATTAACAGAAAAGCGGGATTACTTCAAGGTCTAGAGAAATGGTTTCTTGTTGGGGCACTATTGTGGTGTGGATTATAGCAAGAATGCTAGTTGCTGCATTTTTTGTCAGGAATACTATTGCAATGGCTCGCCATAGTTCTCATCCTCTCTCGCCAATAAGATGTCTGCAAATCTACACTCTGGGTTGTGGCGAGGAATGTGCTATTGGATCGTTCTAGAGGAGAAAATGACAGCTTAATTCTCTATTTCCTGTTGTATGTCATCTCCGTTGACAAAAAGAAAGTACTAAAATAGTTGTGCATTATATTCTTCACCTGATCTGTCCTGGCCTGTCATCGTTGGATAGGAGCTGAAGGGATTTGGGTTTTGATGATGTTTATCATGAATATGGCTCTAACAATTGTATTAGCGAGCCTTTTTCATCTGTACATATACTGACTCGTTTTGTGGAACTTCTTATGTTGATCCAGTTTTATATCTAGCCAGGAGGAGCGGAAGATCATATAATATGCCTATCAGATCCCCCCTACCGAAGAAAGCTTGGTAATTTGATAACCTTTTTGACTTTGCTTATAGTTTCTGCAGTGTCTCGTATACAGAAATTTAAATATAGCATTCTGACAGCACTGATATCATATAATATGCTGAAGAAACACTATTACAATCTAATTTGAAATATCTAAAAACATGCATACAACAAAGATGCGTTAATTAGAGACGTAACAAGACTGACTAGACCGGGGGGAAGATGCAACATAAAAGGCACATGAGACAGGAATGCAGAAAGGAAACAGGCGACTTGCATTAATTAGTGCTCCTCAGACTAGCTCATTATCTCTAACTGGGGAATCCTATGTACAAGGAATATGAAAGTGGAGAGGAGAGGGTAAAACCTAGTAAGGGTACAGGTAGTGAAAAATGGTGAAAGGAACTGGAAGCATGGGTATTGTAGGGACAGAGGGAAAGTGAAGCAGAAGGGGCGGTCGGGATCACGGGCACTGCAAAACGACATACCATATGCACAAAATGCAAGCTAGCTGCATCCACCTTGACCCCCAGATAGCAACTCCTCAACTCCACTACTTTATATAATCACACTCATACTCTAGTACTGAATCTTCCTTTATTTACTTTTTCATACATCGTTGGAGATGGTAGTGGGAGGCTCAAATATATGCTGGCCAGTGGCCAAGATGCAGCCAGGATCGAATTGCATCTTCCTTTGATAAAATTGGTCCCATTTGTCCCCAAAGTGGTCCTTCCACTGCTCTTGCTTTGAGTAATGCGGAAGGTACTGTTTCACCTTGATGCCCTCGTCATCACAGAATCTCTGGATTTCTTTGTTCTGATTGTTCAGGGACACCACCTCTTTACTATCCACCGCCGATCTCAGAAATGCCACCAGATAAAACACCTCCTCCTCTGGTGTCACCACCGAGCTCCGCTTATCCCACCTACAAATCAGTCTTTTTAATTTCCCTTGTCTTAATGTACGGAACTAACATGCCAGAGCACTGCACGACAAGTTACCTTATTCGGCATGTTTTCAAGTCACTGCTCACCATTAAGAGGTTAGTATTTTAGTGTAACAATTGTAAGTGAATGATGTAGAGTTTTGATTTATCCGGGGAAAACATTTTGCTAAAATGAATCAATAGTTTTTTTGTATTTCTTTTTCGCAATAAATTACCGAAGATAATAGGGTAGGTAGCATTTCTGGTGAGAAAGGGATGTGTTAGGGGTGGAAGGAGACCTGGAAAACAAGACATGCATTGGTGGATCCCCGATGAAGATCTCCTGACAGGAGAATCTCCCAGTTGGATGATCAATACCATCCATTTTTGTTTGCTTCGGCTCATAAAGACATTTTTTCACCAATAACTAAAAAAGGGGTAGTATTTCTCAGCGCAGCTGTGTTCGGTGGGTCCACGCATGCATGTGGGCCACATCTCCTTTCCATGAACACCCCCCCCCCAAAAAAAACAAGGTTTCATCATCGCTCTGTTTCTGGGTCTTTTCTTTAGCCCTAGCTCCCTCTTTTCCTCGTACAACATAGTCATATCATACCAGTATATCACTTCACAACCCTCCCATCAAAATTAAAAGTTCATGGATAACATTGATACCTTTGCAATTTCAAATTTAACCAGGAGAATATCCATTTATATGATTCTTTTTTATTTATGATTATCAGTATATATTTTGAATGCATAAACATAAATGGTACTGTATATAGATACTTATGAATATTAGTATGAGCGTGTACAAGCAATAAGCATGCATACTCTCTCGTGTATATTGGGATAATGAGTTAGCTAAGAATTTAATATGATTGCATGGATCTGGAAGCTTACTTGTTGGAGTTCATGGGGTAGATGAGGATGGGGCCTGTGGAGGTATTTCCGAGAATGCCCTTGAACACACCCTTGTCAAAGTCAGCTATCCTTGACCTGGGAACAAAAAGGTTAAGCCATGGATGTGGGACCTCCCACATACCCTTGGACCTCAGCTTTAACTCCGCCTTGTGTACTCGGTCCAGGAAATCCACGTATGTTACGTCTGTTGTGAACACTGATGTTTCTATAAAATCTAACTTTTCCAACAGGTCCTCTATTTCCTGCGCAGTACAGATAATCCCCCACGTCTCCTTATTGTGAATCCATTATACAAAAATTATTATTGTTAATTATTATTTAAAAGTACGTCGCACCTTCAGAAAAAGCTTACAATTCATAAAGATAGTTGTTAAGCAGCCCCTGCCTTTTCTCTCTCAGCATGCTGTGAGCTTCCATTTCATTAATTTCTTAAATTACTCTTCACAATTGAATCTAGATATGCCAGATTACGTGCGCCAGACAGTATCGTTTCTTGCGTATATTTTATATTACGTACCTCCTCTATTGCTTAAATTTGTCCGTGTACGAGTACAAAGTACAGACCGTGTGATACGAAGGTTCAATTTCTTCGTTAACCAGAGAAAAAGTGAATTAATTAATTATATATACAAATTAGTTGATTCTAGGATATACATACTCTCTCTGGGAAAAAGGGCTTAATTAATATAATTACTGGGATGAACGATGTAGTGGTACTTTATTGTAGATGCGGGAACATCACAGAATAAAAGAGATAAGATAGAGACAAGTTAGCTAATCGATATCTAATTCAATATTGAACTTCATTTTACCTTCACAACTTTCCTCTCGTTATTATATGCAACCAATTAATGTCACACCTAATTCTTCCTTTCTTGCTTGTTTTTTTGTTTCGTTCTCTCTTTTCTTTCCTCCTATTTGGAACCAATAATTATGCATGTCCAAAGTTTGAAAGTCGAACGGAGAAGCCCCACTAATCAGAGGTGTCCGAGCTATACGGTTTTTTAATACATAACCAAGAGCAAATGATTCAAGCTAGCTAGTTGGTCAAGTACAGCTTGCAAATGTCCTATTTTGCAAGGCAGGCATATAGCTTGTAGATTCTAGCTACCTCTATAGCTACTCAGCTAAGTGCAATATCGCAGGATTATTCCAGAGAGTACTTTATCTAGAAAGTATATATAGGAACGCACTCACGTACTCCATCCCCATACGAATATGGCCAAAGTACGTGTCTGATCTATAGTAACAGATCAGGCGCTCAAGTTTAAGCAACCAAGAATAGAAAGTCGAATTATCTAATAATAGAATAAGGGGAATTACTTATTTACTTTTTACCTGGTCAACAGTACGTGCGTCGTCTTCATGGTAGTTTTTGGTAATCTCCAAGCAGTATAAAACACCCCCATCAGCATTCAGAGAACTGAGAGTGACTGGGTTGCTGGGTGTAAAAAAGGAGGACCTCCAGTTGTTAATAAGGCCTTCGTCCACTATTACAAATCCCTCAACGTAGTCAAGTCTCTCACTCGCTGGTTTCCCATGCAGAGAGATCAGAAACTCTTGGTCCCTCGTGAACGCTGAGAAATCCGAGTACAGCACTCTTATCCAACGCACCTGCCCATGCACAGTAGTATAGTAAATCTCCACAGTAACATAAACCTTACATATCAGTTCGTTAAAAGAATTCGAGAGAGACAACAAGCAAATCAACGACACGTCATCAAAACAAGCTTGCTATGTATGAACGGTATGTATACGAAACAATAATGGGCCTACTATACAAACAGTGTACAGAGAGAGGGAGAGAGGGAGACCCTTTGAGGGGCAGGTTCAAGAGCAATTCTAGCCCTAGTGATGATTCCGAATTGTCCAAGACCTCCCAGGACGGCATGGAACAACTGTGTGTTAAGATCCTCGGAGCATGTCAATAACTCGCCAGTTCCTGAACCACAGAACTCATTCCGAAGTGATGAATTTTTTTCTATAAGTAAAGCGAGGTAGTGAAATGCTTGGAGAGAGAGGGGAAAACCTGTAACAACGTCGAGCTGGTGGACGTTGGAGATCTGGGGGCCGTGATGGAAGGTCTGGCCACTGATGCCGGCGTTGGAGAGGGTTCCGCCGACGGTCAAATACAGGTAGTCGGTCCAGGACTTTGGTGCGAGGCCGTACTCCAACGTCTCCATGAGAATCTTTATCCAAAGCTCTCCGCCCCACACGTCCACATAGTTCTCTTTCTCATACACCGTCACACCCGACCTCGACCTCATGTCAATGACCACCCCTTTCTCCGCCTGAGCCTGGCCGTTCGTGGAGTGGCCCTCCCCTCTCGCTGACACTCTCAGCCCCCTGCCCAACTCGTATGCAGCTCGAACCACTTTCGCCACGTCCTCCCCCGAAGCAGGGTGCACTACCACCAGCGGCGCCGCTCTCGTCATCATTCCAAAATCCAACGAGGTTCTTTCCATCTCACATTCGTCCACCGTCACATAACCCTCTATCACCAGGCATGCGAGCTCCATGGGTATCGCTGTCAATCCAACTGTTACCATTAAACCACACATAGTCAACGTCAATACAAGTTTGGAAATACCTCCCATTGGTTTTTCGTGCTCCATTTAATGAACTAGGAGAAAGGTTACTCGTAAACCGACTGTACTTTCACCGTCGTCTTAGTTAGAGGCCAGGAAGATGTATGGATGGAGTAGGGTAACTAGCGGTGGTGAAGGGTATGTAAGAAGAGAGCCCCACCGGCGGTGATCATAGGAATAGTGGGAAGAGCGCAGAGAACAAAATCTTGGTGCAGCGTTGTGGGGAGTCGTGAACTAACGTAAGCCCTGATTGCGCTTTACATCATTTTTTATACCCAACACTCCACCAAGATTTTCTTTTTTCTGCTGCTTTGTTTTTTAATTTTTGGGTTTGGTCTACGAAAAAAAATGAAGGGCGTTAATTGTGCAATAGACAGTGTAAGTACAGGTAATTTATAAGGCTTTGTTTACTTGGGTTCCCCTAGTTGGTATACCTCACAGAAAACAAAACAAAACAAAGCAAGGATTTGATCTTTAAACTAAGAAGCTGATGAGATCATGAGGGGGAGGAGTCCCATGTTATCACAGTACTACTGCGTTCTTGTGCAGCATATGAGGAAGGAGGTGGCTCTGAATTTATAGGAAGCAATAGAGCCCAAGTACGGGCTGATGAGTTCTGATGAATAAAGTGAATTAGAGAGGCGGGACTCTTAGAAAGCACGTGGTTGCTCACGTGACACGATTGAGGAGGCAGGTGCCGGAATGTGGAGCAGGAACATAGTCGTTGGCCCTTTTAGATTTACTTTTCCTTCATAAAGATGTCATCCCAGAGTTCAAGTGAAAATATATATATATATATATATATTACCGAGTCATATTAAAAACTGTGTCTGTGTGTGTTCGAGAGAGAGAGGGGTACACCAAGAGCAAAAAAAAAAAAATTACTAGTAGTTTAAGAAAAAGGCGACCCCAATACCTTTTACAGTTCAACTAGCTAGAACATGTAAACTCCGTTATGAGTATGAGGTCGTGAGTTTGATGCCACGTGTAATTAGTCACTGTAGTGTCGTAATTTTATGAAGAAGGTTAAATTAAATTTGAAAGGTGGGAACTAGGTAGGTTGGTGGCTAGTGGCCTGGTGAAGTATAGAGAAAGGGAAAGAGAGAAAGGGAGGCATAGATACGGAGGATCAGAGTGGGGACGGGAGCTAGGGATGGTTCACGTGGGTGCCCAGCCTCTGTGGGACGACGACGATCGTCGATGGATGATGGTTTTTAATGAGTGTAGTGAAGTGAAGATCGTAGGCTCTTTTGCCCACTTTTAATTTAATTTTTCCCATATAAATATGTGTGTGTCTTTCTCTGGCTGGCTATCTCTAATCCCTATCGATCTTCTTTTGATTTCTTATGTGTGTTGCTACTCTCTACACCACCCTCTCTTAATTTCTTGTTGCCTCGGATGATGCTCGCTGTTCCGCACACAATTCATACTGTCGTTTTCACTCATAATATTGTGTCCCCGGGCCCCTCCCTCCCTTCTTCTTCATAAAGAAAAAGAAGCAGGATTCTTACTCCTTGCATTATCACGCACCATTATATATCTCCTTACTTTCTCTAATCTTCATTACCACCTCATTCATTCACTCTAATTAATTATCTATTCCTCGTGCCCATGCACATACATGTCATTGTGTACCCCTTGGCTCCAAAGCATAAGTTGCCTTTTAGAAGTATTACTTTATGTCTATGGCATAAGTAACTTGAAGAGTAATGAGTGATTAACTTTGCCCCTACAAGCAACGTTAAAGTTAAACATGACTCATGTTTTTTTCCTCTCTTCTTTAAAACATCATTATCAGGGGGGTAAAATCAGATTTTTTTTTAATTTAAAACAAATTTAATAAGTTAACAACTCTATTTGAATTCCCGTACGATGATTAAATTAAAATGAAGTATATTTTAGACCAGAGAAAACATGTCAAAGATAATGTTGTCAAACTCACAGTTTTAAACAAAATCATGACATGACATGTACTTGTGAGAGTTTAGTTTTACCTCTACCAACAAGTAAATATTAAAAAGTATAAAATTAAATTACTATAACAAAAAATAATTTAGTTTAAATATATTTCAAATCAAAATAATTAAAATTAACCCATCAGCATTGATAAATTTTTTGTGTACTACTACACAAATTTTCTTGTTCGACATAATTAATTAATGGTCGAACAAAATCGTGTAATAAAATGTAATTTTCAATATATCCCACATGACAGTGAAGATGAACTTTACATATACTCGACCAAGTGAATTTTTTTTTAGAACTCAGAGTACCCTATTTCACTCTCTAAACTTGAGACTAATATTTATGAGACCGAGAGTTTTAAAGATGAAAACCCTTCAACTAAATGTACCTCTTAGAATTAGAATTTGAACTTATGTTATTTTTCTTTTTCCTATGATGGTGAGATTGCTTTCGATCTCATTGTGCTATTGGTTTTACCCGGTGAATGTCATTACACCTCGTTTCCGTGCGCTAACTATGACTAGGTATATTCATCATTAACAGACTAATACCCGTTAATCTATTGCCTGTATATCGACTTTAAAAGGGAAATATCGTTTTATTCATTCATGCATGAATGGACTCCGATTCTGTCTCTGTCTAGAGAATATATAGTGCCGATTAGCTAGCTAGCCTTTTCTTTTTCTCTTCTGTCTGATTAACACGCACAATAATGTCTGTAATTAAGTATTGGTCCATATCAAATATAAATATTCAACCAACTCTCCCAATCTTGTACCACATTAAATTTATATTTCTCTATTTGTTCTTCTCAAAAGTGTTTTCAAAGTAAACAGTTTCTGAGAAAGCTACTACTCATTCAGAATATTTATTCTAGATTGCTACCTGCTAGCTAGGGTACATTATATTGTGGACGATAATTGGTTTATTTATATATTATCAATCACCCCAATTCTGAACGTAATTCTTATACTCTTCATACTGCAAAAACCTTTGGGTTTTCTTGGGTTAAAAAAAAAAGGGGATTGAGAATAAAATATACCAGATCTACATATCTTGAAATCTCAATCACTCGAAGATATTGTGACCTTTTAGCATTGGAAGGAGCTCATCATCAGATATATTTTCTCATTAATTTCACCCTTATTTTCTTAAAGAGTGAACTAGTTACCATACTAAATATTTAATGTTGAGTAGGGAGAGCTAATCAAATCTAGATAGTTCAGATCTTATATTAATGATCCACATTTGATTTTTTTTTAAATGATGATTTCTTAAATAAAAATTATTTTTTAAAAAAATAGTAGTTAATAAATTTTTTTATTTTTTATTTTACATCTATTGGAATAATTTTTTAGAAAAAGATAGACTTTTAAAAAAATTAAATCTAGACCACTCTAATTAGATCTAAATGGTCTAAATGTAATCAGCTCTCCCTATTAAACATTTTGCTTAGTAAGGTAATCAGTCCCTTAAAGAGTGGTTTGCATCAGATTCAAAAATAAATAAATATTTTGAACAGTGCTTCTGTCCTTTTTCATATGGGATATCAATTATTTGGCCTGTGCACGATAGGATATTGCATGAAATAATGCAAATAAAAAAAAGGGTGCAATAATGAAAGGAATTTCCAATTCTGGATCGCACAGTACATCGCTATTGTGTGAAGGCCACGCTAAGGTCTTTCAAGTTTTTGGAAGACGATGGAGTATTTACACAGAAATGAGCAAACGATGACGAGACGAATCAAATACGCGCATGAAGATAGGGATAGGGTTAGGCAGGAGGGTATATAATTTAATGATGAATCGTTTCATTGTATCTCTTTTTAGTTAAAACTTATCTTTTCTGCGTTTTTGAGGAGAAGGCCTCTTTTGAGTTAGAAGCCATTTTTTTAGTGAGTATAAATCTTTTTGTCTCTCAGAGCAAAACGACAATGAAAAAGGTGCACGCTTTAGCAACAGATCCTCTCAAGTTCAAATAAAGCAGCAACAGCAAGGCCCCAAAGTACAAGGGAGAATCACCTTTCTTTTTCTTCACTTGAAACCAGTTATATATATATATATATTATTCCTTTCTCTAACTTTCTACTTTGCCTCTTGTTATTAGTTTATTAGGCATTAAGAGTTGTAACTAAAACATATTATATTATATTATATTTATAAATTAATCAAACCCGCCTTTTTTATCATTGTCCCCCCCCGGCTAGTGACTGGTGACTCAAGATCGATATATATTCCGGCAGCTTAGGCTTTAGTTAGAAAAAAACAGATTATAGTGCAACCGAACGTATAGAAAGTAGAAACTTCTTCTTTTTGTGATCTTCATTAAATTTACAGCTCAGTTTCCAACTTCCTAGTATCTTAATTTGTTTTTAATGATCCATAATAACGTAAGACCTGTGACTTTCGTGCTTAAAAGTTCGTTAAAAGAATGTGGCAGATAGAAAATTGAAAATGATTGAGGCCAAATGATATTTTGCTTAGTTATACACAAAGTGGTTGCTTGGGTCTCGACTGTCTCTTTCCCTTTGTCTTAATGCTTTGGCTGGTGTCTCATCTATCGGCTCGTATATTTTTAGATGGGGCAACAATTATTTTGCAATGTTTAAAACATATATAAAAATATCGATTAGTATTGGCTTTATAAAAATGAAGTTACGGGTCGGTGGTACTGTATCGCAGATAGATTCGTGAATATTATATCAAGTTTTATTATAAGAAGGGAATTAGGGCCACATCAAGTACCCAAAAAAAAAGAAGCTGAAAGGGGTTAAATCACATATATAGCTGTATAAAAGATGGTGATGGTGATGATGTTGAGCCCCACACACATAATATATATATATATATATATATTCAGCTGATTTTCATAATGAGAGTGCGTGTGTCCCATTTTCGCAGAAATGCGAGCTAGTGGTCACACTGTCGAATTTGATTGCTGTACACAGACAGACAAGGGTTGCTGTCTTATGCTTGCCATTATTGATAATATGAATATACACACCTTCAATCCTTAAGACTTGTTCAGGTAAAAAAAAAAAATCCTTAAGGCTTGTTTAATTAATTTAATCAAATTGAGAAAGTTAGTAAAGCTGTTAATTAATTATAATAAATATAACTTGTCTTTCTAAAATATCTTTACCCGAAATGGTCTATAATTTTAATTATTGTCGCATAAGAAGAACCTACCATCTTATTGAAGAAATAATAATAACAATATATTATTACTACTACTACTTTAGTTTAAAAGAAAAATAATAAATATAGTATATAGACCTTACATTTATAGTCAATATTAATTCTTAAATTAGATTTTATGTTAAGTATGTGGTGATGACTTGTGAGTATATACACACACCTACATACGTACGTATTAACCATATTATCACTGTGATGTTAAAGCGGGGTCTCGTATTATACGAGACTTTCAACTAAATCGATTCGCGCGCGCGCGTGTGACTGTGGCCAGAGGAATGAACCTTAACTGCTTATTTCAGCTATTAACCTGATATATATATATATATATATATATGCATGCATGCTTGGTCAAGGACTATTTAACATGTTGAAAAAAAGCTTTTAAAAAGTGATTTTACACAATCTAATGTAAGTATGTAAAAGAGTTTTATCTCGACTTATATGACAGTGCTTTTCAGAAGTGGTTACCAAACATGCTCTTAGAAAAGTGTGGATTTCTGTCATCCACAGGATGAGTAGTGGGTGTACTTAGTCAATGCAGCTAATTATGCCCATAATCCAATGTCATTTGTGCTGTACACATTTACCATATATATATAAATATATATTTAATTAACACACGCCATGATTATGATCGACCAAAGCAGATCTGCATTTAGCGTCCTGCAGTCTTTCAAAAATATTGAGAGCTAGATATCGAGTACAATATGCTTGATGCGATTTATTGAATTGCCCGACTTCAGTGGGTAATTTGCCTGATTTTTCAGAGAACATGTTAAGAGTTGCGTCACACCAGTCTTTGCCTTGAAAGGGAAAAGGACACCGATGGCTAGCTACTCCCAAGTGCTCAACCACAAACTACTATTGAAAAAAAAGGCTTGCTCGATATTTCTTCACTGTCAAGCATTTACACACATTAACGGTCCTTAACGGCTAAACGAGTTCTCAAAAGAAATTGAAAACGTTGAGTGGCAGTAATGTTTCAGTCTTGATTTAGGTCATGATCATTGCTTCCGTTCAGTACGTTAATTTTACTTGATAGTTAAACTTAGGGTTTGTTTGGATTAAAGCTGGCTGATATATATATATATATATCAGCTTACTTTTATAAACTAAAGTTCGAGTCAACCTTATTTAGTGCAGTATGATTTCTCTTTGGGCAGGCTTTTATGGAAAAAAGTTGGCCTGGCAACATCTTACTTGAACGATGTATAAAAAGTCAATTTTCTTGTTATCATAATCCTAGTTATAAATTATTTTCAGTATCTTCTGCATATATTAAAGAAAAACTTTGAATTACATTAATCCTACATTAAATTTAATATAATTTTCCAACTCTATCCGTAGTTAATACTACTTCTAGTCCTTAATATAAGAGTTGAGTGATTTTTTTTAGATTAAATAAGTTAATTAATTAACTGATATAATTATCATTTTTCTTTAAATTAATTTGTCTAAAACTAGTATATAGTAAAATGATACACATAAATATTTCAGAATATATATCATAATTAAGTAATATATTTACTTTTTTTAGTCACCCTAAAAAAACCAATTAATTTTTACATTAAAGATTGAAAGCAGTGTGTATTATATATACTTCATAAAAACAAAATTAACATATAAATTGATGATAAAATTGACGGTGTGACCTATAAACAGAATCTAAAAATTACTTCAACTTGACTTTTGATTAAGAAGCTCATTGGAAACTATCCCACGCATTACAGGTTGAGCCGAAGTGTTCTTTCACGGCATAGATGTCGGTTAGGCCTTATGTGATTGCAAACAAGCTCAACTAATAAGAAATTGAAGAGTTTGTTAATAGCACGCCGTTTAACGGTTGTTTTGGGGGAAAAATTGACGAATAGTTTTACCTTAACTTTAATGTATATTTAGCCACGGTCGTTTAACCGCAAATTTTTAAATTAAACAAAAAAAAAAATCTACCCAACGAGTTTTATTTCAATAGATCGTAAAATACAGGATTAAGGTTAAAAAATATTTAGTGTTTTTTTATTAAAAGAGCATTCAGTATCATATACCTTTTAGAGGTGTAAAAACACCCATAAATATCTCAAATAAAAGCAAAAATATCGTTATCGTTAAATACAACCTAACAATATTACTTTTGAGGTGGAATCCATATGATTTTTGTATATACATACGTAACAATACTAATTTATATTTAACAGTTATGGTATTTTTCCTTCTATTTAAATATTCATGGCTTTTTTTCAGCTTCAAAAGATACGCAGTGTTTGACAAACTTTAGCAAAAATTCATCCATTAATCCTAAAATATGGTTTGCCATATACGTAAATTTCGTGACGTTTATATTAATATATAAACTAACAATCCTCAAATGAAACATTTTCACATTTTGGCAGTCGGTTACTGAAAAGTGAGTATAAAATCTCATATAGGCCAAAATCTATACAGAAGTGGCACTCTCAATTAATGGAGAAGTGCACTTAGTGCATGTGGTTGCGTGTAGTTGGAAATAATGAGCCTCATATTTATTGCACCAAATGTGGTGCCAACTACTCATTGCCCATTTGGTGTCACACAAAAGCAATAAAAAAAAAAATATCACATTGCTTCCTCTTTTCTCTCCCTGTTGAAGGTCCTTCGTGACATGGAAATCAATGAGTGAGGTTATTTAATTTGTCGTTTTTGATAAAAGCAGATTAATTAATTATTGTGGTTTTTATCAGCTTGGGAAATGAATCGCCGACCATAGAAGTAATTTGAGGCTTAGCTTGCTTGTCCTCTCCAATCTCTTGATTTAAGCATACCTGGGTTTTGTCTTAATGTGCATGCCACATATATATCTCTTACTGAAAATGGCCAAGCGTACATGTTTTCTAGTTCAGATTGATTGATGGTATTGCCATCACCTCAATCCCGAGCTAAAATATTCGTGCACTAGTTCTTGTTAGCATGAACGGACAAAATACTTTTTTTTTTT
>QFDD01005724.1:0-13017 GCA_006871305.1 Vachellia collinsii | reverse complement strand
TAGTTTTTCAATATTATAAATACAATAGAAGAGAGTGAAATATATTCTTCGTTATCTTTGAGGCACTATGGGTATGAGGTTATTATGCTCAGATATATCTAAATATGAATTATCATTTATTTAGATGTTGCTTAGTATACTTGTTTACATGTGTAGGTACAATTGTATAAAGGATGATGTAGCAAAGCTTATTTCTCTGAAGTCCTCTTTACTCATGACCTTCTAAAAGGAATTAAAACTCTCATCCCACAAAATCGTCCCAATGAAAATCCAGCAGATTTGTTCACTAAATCATTTTATGCTATAAACATTTGACTTCACATACTCAAAAATATTGAGTGATGTGGTTAAGAGGGGGAGTTGATACACGCTGTATTCCTTTTCACTTATCTAGGTTTTGTTCCACTGGGTTTTCCTAGAAAGGTTTTTAATGAGGCGGCATTAGGAAGTGTATCAATAAACTATGTACTCTTTTTTCTTCTACTAGGTTTTTGTATCATTGGATTTTTCTTAGTTGAAGTTTTTTTAATGAGGCATATGTCTAGTCATGAACATCCAAAGGGGAGTATTATAAATATTATTATGTGGATGTCTATATCTCCCATTATCTCCGATTATGTATCCCCTTAATATCTTGTGTAATTTTTTATATTGATATATCTTAATACTATAATTCATGTCTAGCTATTTCATTGCTCTACACTTTTCCCTCTTCTTTTCTTTCTCTCAAATTCATAACACATCATTAATTTTTCTATTTTTCTAATGATTTTCCCAAACATAAAATAATAATTAAAAAAAGAATAAGAGCTAGGGGCGCTGCTGATCCAGGACTCGCTGATCCCTCATGAACTCAATACGACGTGGTTTAGTGCATATTGGCGTCTGAAGATCGAAGAAGCGTTAGAGGTTCGGGAATCCTCTTGGAGTGACTGCTTCTGCTTCTTGGCCTCACGAAAGAGAGTCCCCGTCAACTTCCCTAGCGCTGATGCTTAGTTGTTCTTAGTTCTAATATTTTGTTGTAAAAGAACTGTGAAATCAAGTATTGCGGTCCATCAGAAATCGACAAATATTCGACGGTACGCTCGGTATTCTGTTCCTTGATTGCCATGGAGAGCTCGGGCAAAGATGAGTCACCTGTATTCCTTAACCGGACTTCGCGAGCCACCAGAGGGAAAAGGATGACAAAGCTGCTTGATGATGAAATTGAAGAGGATGAGTTGTTCTGGAATCAGGATGCTCTTAAAGAGGTGTATTATCATTCTGTTGTTTTTATTTATTATTTATTTTTGATGCGGGATCAATGTTTCAACAACAAAAGTGGTTAGTATAAAGTCGACAGAAAGTAAAATTAACAAAATTTCCCCCATTTTATCTACTGGGTTGCAATGTTAAGATTATAGAAGCAAAGGTAGTAGTTAGCAGTTGGAGATATAGTTGGTTTGAGCTGCCGTTCCTTGCTTTTTTTTTTTTTTTTATGTTCAGTAATGAAGCTCGTCTTTTTCTGATGAAGTGGAACTGTTACTATATTTATTCAATGTTAGGAGTATGAAGCTAGTTTTATGTGGTTGCCTTTTTGCTTTTCATATTATCTTCTTTTGGTTGTTGGGTCAGAAAATGTTATGTGCTATAAACTTTTAGTATATTTCTAATTTTTAACATGTTATTAATATTCTTTGCCTTGTTTTTTTAAAATAAGGGGCACTAGCTAAGGTGATCTGCTGCAGACATGATTTTAAATGTGTTTTGCAGGAAGAGAATGATGATAACTATGAAGAGGAGCCAGAAGTTGCTGATGAATTTGATAGCGATTTTGGTGATGATGTGAGTTACTTCCAAGTGCCTGTCTGTGGTTATGTGCTAGAATTATCATTTAATTGTAGTTTACTTATACAAAGAGATACTTGGTTTAATGCTCATATTTTATTATTGTAGCTGCTTTGGTTGCTCTAGATAATATTTAGTGCTGACAATGAATTCTAACTGTCCTTAGGAATCTGAGCCTGATGAAGAAGGTGAAAATGATGCTGCTGTTGAAAGGTAAATCTTTTTTTCTTGAATCAAACTTGTAATGTTCAGATTTTAGTTTGGGGATATGCTAATTTATCTAAAGTTGAATTTTTTTTATAGGGTGCCAAAAAAGAAGCGATTAATATTTCCTGGGAAGAGATTGCCTAAGAAGAAAAAGAAGAAAATCCTATCTAAATTGGAAAATGCTACTGAGGATGATAAAGCAACTGAACACTCCACAGCAGAGGAGCATCATGATGTACCAGATGATGCAGGGGAGAGGATGATAAGGAAGTCCACTAGAACTTCAGTAATAGTTAGGCAAGCTGAGAGAGATGCCATACGTGCAGCCCTTCAAGCAACAATGAAGGTCAGTCATTTCTTACCCTCCTACTTGCTATGCATGCATGAGAACACACCCTTTATTCTTAATGGCTACGTGAGAGTTTAAGCTCTTTTCTGAATTGTGCTGATTCCTTCTTTCATTTACATAACCCATAATGATCTAGTGGTGTTTTTCCCTTTTTCTTTTTCCCTTTTTGGTGGATATAGTGATCTGATATTTTGTCTTGCGGCAAATCTTTCTGAAGAGAGATTAATGTGCTTTGTTAATTTAAGTTTTTTATAAGGATTGATTAACCTATGTTTTGATTTAGTTTCTAAAATAAATTTCATTGGCATTCAAAAGCAGAGTTGTTAATTTTGAAAGTTGAATTTATGGAAAAGGAAAAGAAAGCCACATTATGAAAGAAGTGAAGAAAATGAAAGGATCATTTCTACTTTAACCTGATGGTGATTGCATTAAATGTTTCCCCCGTTTTTTTTTTTTCTGCATTCATACATATCTTATGTCCCAAAAATCTTTTATGTTTGTTTCTAAATCCACTGAATACCAAAAATGCTGAAAAAAAATCTTTTTAGTTTCTGACCGTTTTGCAATTAAACAAACATATTATGTAAAATTGAAATGATAGAGGTCCATTAGTCTTTCTTGACCATTGCCGCTGATAACAATAGAGGTCACGCAATGGAAATATCCTTCTCTAGATCTGATGAGGGAAGGCATTGCATTTGTTGGCACGAAAGTTGGTGAAGAGGCCAGTGTTGAAAAGTGGCAAATAGAAAGTATAACACTGAGGGTCCATTTATTCAATTTTGTGAGGTCTTGTCAATGGGAATTCAGATGCCAATTCCAATGAAAGTGTGTTTGGTAGCCTTCTAAGCTTTAAATTGCTATGCCCATGGGAATCATGATTATTAAAAATTTAGGAATCATGTGCCATTGCCCAGACCATGTTGATACCCATCTCCAGCTTTAGATCAAATGCCAACAGTTCGATTTAGCTTCTAAATTCATTGGTCTTCTTCCAAATCTCATGGTTCTCCATCAACATCGTTTGAATTTGACCCTTCCCCTTCCACAGTCTCCATCTTCGGTGAGCACATTTACACAACCACCACCATTGAACCAGATCCTTTTCATTAGATAACCATCCTTTCTTAGAACTAAACAGGCCCTAATGGTTGCAATTTTAGTCATCGTGGAGAAGTGGCTGTAGTCTGATCCATAGCAACAAGATGGGCCTTTTTGCGGTCAATAGTTTAAACAATTAACAACCAACAGTAAGTTTGTTGGGGGGTAAATATACAACTTGTTAAGTGCCATTGGATTGAAACATACAATTTTATTTGGATTGAAACATGCAACTTCATCAATATAGCTTGTTTCCACAGAAGGTTAAGAAAGATTCTCAAGTAGTTTGAGGGATTGGAACATTGGAGTTTGAGGATACAAAGTCATAATGGGGCAATGGTGGACAATGGTTACTCAAAAAATTATAACTGAGGTGGCAATAGGAAAACTGTCATCTAAAAACAAAATTAGTTGGCGCAGATTAGGGAATTGTGCTTCAATCATTATGAATGTTCACTGTATTAACAGGTGTGAAGGAATGACTGATCACTTTAGAGGGTGTGTGAATTGGGTGTTTGAAAATTTTTGCAAGATCACAAGGTGTTTACAGAATCCATCTCAAGGTTCCCATGACCTTGGTATCAAACTATCAGAGTAGCAAACTGGTCAAAGCAATAAATTTTCCAAGTAATCTTTAATCACCAGACATAAAAATGATGGTTCTATTTACAGTTTTTGCAAGTTTATGGCCATTAGAAACAAATTTTATACATTGCTCACAAGAACTAGTAATTGAGATGCATTAAATGTTTTTGTTAGGCAAAGCTACACTTGTGTAGTCAAATACACTTTAGTGTATATTCGGAGTATATACTCACAAGGAAACTTTCAAATGCAAAATAAAAGGATGATATTCAAATATAGAGGAAAGAATATTCACATATTGAAACCTTGAAAAGTATTTCCTCAAAGAGTGAGAACACATACTTGAATATTTAAGAGAATGTAGTCCGATACAAGTGTTCTTCGAGTTTCTAGTAAAGTGTATTTGAATGCACACAAATTATATTTGACCATGTTTTAGACAAAAGAGCATTTTTGAAAACAAGGCATAACACAGTGGAATGCATTGGATTGCACTTTGAATATGTTTCAGACAAAAGTAAACTCTTAGAAAGAGGAATCCTTATATATGGATACAACTTCATTAAACTTCCTTACTTGTAGTATATGAAGAATTAAGATGTGTAGTCAAATACGGTCCTTTACAAAGACGCATACTTGAGTATGTCTCAAAGATATATTTGACTGCATTTTAGACTGAAAGCAACTCAATGAAATACGAGGACTTGTAATCAATTATACAAAGCCTATACTGGAATATATTTTAGATGGCAGCCATGTGAACCGACATATTCATTCACACTAGAGCAAAATCTTTCATCACATTCTAGATAATTTGGTTGTTGAAGTACATGATTTTGAACTTAATAATTCATCTCCATTTACTTCAAGATGCTGAATTTAAATGAGTACTTTTTTGTTGCAATTTAAATGATTTTTTTATATCTAATTAATTTTTGTGATTAATTTCTTGGGCTGAAGATGATTTTTTGTTTTCCTTGACAGCCAGTCAAAAGAAAAAAGGAAGGTGAAGAGAAGAAAATGACACAAGAGGAAATGCTTTTGGAAGCAGCTCAAACAGGTTTGAACTTTGAACTATGACAGGAGAACCATTGATTGTTTGGAAGTTGTTAAGTTGTGATGGTCCTTATAATTTCAATTGATTTCAACTGAACTAATTTTACTTTGCAGAGATAATGAACTTACGAAATTTGGAGCGTGTTTTGGCTAGAGAGGAAGAAGTCAAGAGAAGAGCAATTGTACATAAAGCTGTCTACAATGGTCCACAATGTCGATACATATCAAAAGATGGCAAGAAATTCTTAGTGCATGATGATATTATCTTTAGACAGTGCTTTATATGTCCAATGGATTTGGTGACATTGACTTATGTTATTTACATGAAAACCTGTTTCAGGATGTTCATTTTTGGAGTTCAGCAAGGGGTTGTCATTTCAGTCTGAAATACCCACAAAATCTGTACCTTGTGAGTCCATCTGATGCTCCTGTTGCGGTTTGAATCCTTACAATAGCAACACATTCATGTAATAGAATATGTGAATGCAGTTTCTTGATCTACGAATTTATAGTGTGGCAAATTAAAATCACAGCCCATGAAAGAAACTGCTGATGTCATTGCTTTTGTCATCCTTGTTTACAATTTTTTTTATTCCAAAGGACCTGAAATATGTGAATGTGAAATTATCATGAAAGCCCATGGTCCTACTCTACAATAACAAATAATGTATGTTGATCAAATTGCTTTTGTATTAAATAATAGAAATGGTTGGTGTAAATTTTCAAAGTATGGGTGTTAAATAATAGAAATTGGTGGTTGTAAATTTTTGTTGTCTTAGTATTAAATAACGGAATTGTAACTCACCAATATGTTTTCGAGTGGTGCATGCTCGGAAGTTTGAGTGTTAAATATTGAAAGTGGAAGCTGCAAGTGTTTGTTGTCCTAAAAAAATAATGAAGGCCCATTGAATATTTAAAAATAAATGGCAATTCCATTGTTTAGCACCAAGAGAAAAAAATTTTACAACCACCAATTCCATTATTTAACATTCACACTTCAAGGATTTACAACTACCAGGCCACTCGGGTTATTTAACACAAGGGCAATTTGGTCTGAAGGACCATCTTCTTTCATAATTATCTCACATATTTGGGATCCTGGAAAATAGAAGATTTTGTAAATTTGGTCCTTAAACGTAATTTTCCCATGTCTTTATGAGCCACTTACATGATCCTTTTTGCAACGAATCCCTTATGAATGCTGATTAAATTTTATATACGTTGTTTTTTCTTTTTAAGTTTTCTTCTAGTCTTCACAATTCATTATAAGAAATAATAATGTTATCAAGAAGACCTGAAAAATGGCTATTTATGCTTGTTAAACTAACACTCCTTTAGAATTCTCACTGGTTGTCATACTTTTCTCTTGACCTTGGACTGTTCAATGTGGTAACGGCTTTGATAAATTGTATATTTAATCTGTTCTGTTCAATGGGCAAAGCATGAACTAAATCATTATTATTTTTCCATCTGTTTTTTTTATTTATCTGATCTTCTTATATTACTTTTCAGATCCTGAGAAATCTGTTTGTGCAATTACAGGTTTGCCTGCCAAGTAAGTGTTCATTTACCAATTTGATATTTCCTGTTTCATAGTTCTTCCTATTTGGGATGTAAGAGGAATGCATGAGAGATTTTGTTTTATGGTGTTCTGTGTGGTTGCTGCTGCTAGACCTAGTAGAAATGGTTTGGAGGATTGAGGATTTGAAATTTAGAATTTTGTTATTTTGTGGGAGTAACAAGTGGAGACCTTGCTTGATAGTTCTTTTTTTTTTTTTTTTAATTGGTTGTTGTAAGAAATAGTGACTTTGGCAATGGATAGCTTTTTTCTGTCCAAATCTTGCTCTGTAGTGCCAAAATATAGATATCAGCGCTCAAGGATACTTTGAAAGGTTATAATTTTATATATAGGAATGTCTTGGCTCGATTCTTGATAATACATTGACTGAGGGCCTATTATGGGTTTCCGTTGAATTAAATGGGAGCAGAAGAGTTTAGAAAGAATAGATAAGAAACAGAGGATAGCTAGAGAATAATAATGAGAATAGAGTGTTGCATTTGCTTGTGATTTGAATGTCAAAACTAATTATAGTAATGATTCTTCTTCTTATAACTGCCTTCAGTATTACTAGCTCAAGGTTTTGAAAGACTTGCCTTTGTCTATAGCCATCGTATCACTTGTTCTTAATGCATTGTCATTGGAAGAATGCAGGTACCGTGATCCACAGACTGGGCTGCCATATGCAACAGTGGAAGCTTTTAAAATAATTCGTCAACGGTATGCATATTCTTGATTAGTTAATACTTAATGTTCTCTTTGGTTGATGGTGTCTTGGGCCACTCCCTAAGGCCAAATACAGAGTTTAATGCTTCATTTTATTTGTCCAGTTTTGTGTGCATCCCTAATTATATGGGATTAGGATAAGTCTAGATTTATTATTTTCATTATCTTTTTGTGGAGGTAACCAGAACAGCATGTATAGTTCAGCGTCCACTCAGTTTTTGTATGAATAGAAGTCTGAGAAATTCCATCTTTATATGCATGTTAACCCCAATTAGTTGAAATATTATCTGTAAATGTTAATAGTTGTAATTAATGAAGAAATAGCTATTGCGCTGTCTGTATAAGCTTTGAAATAGCTTTGTGTCATTCCTTCTAGCACATTATATATACAGGGCTCATATTAATTTTATAATCATTATTTGCACTTTTTACAATATTTTGAGCTTCTTAATTTTCCATAATTGCATGTGTTCACATTGTTCCTGCACTTTGTTATTCTTTTCCAGCTATTCATTGTGGATGAACAAGTATTAATGTGATCCCCAACATTTAGGGGTTAATGACGAAGGGTCAACTTTAGTTATTAATGGTTGAGATTAAGAAGAGAGAAATAATGTGATACTAATAGAGTGATTTTAGCATGTTAGATGGCTGATTTTGTTTTTCCGTTTGATATAATAAAATCTTCATTTAATCAGGTTCCATCAGTATCTTTTGGTAAAGCCATAATATTCACAAAAATGATGTGAGAGCTAAACATATATCTTTGAGAAGCCAATAATTTTTGTTGTAGGTTCCCCGCTGGAGGTATTTATTAGCTTATCCACAGAAATGAGACCTCGAAAGACAGTCAAAATGCATTCTTATTGATTTATGTTCATTTCGTACACTGTATAATCTGACTGGAAATAAATTCATGGATGATCTTTGGGGTTGTTTTTCTGTCTGTAGCTTCTGGCATAAGGCTGTCTCCTTCCTACCCTTTCTGCTTTGCTCGTGATTATTGCTGATTAGGTTCTTTTTTTGGATATGAATACAAATTGGGCAGTTTAGTTGTTTATTTGAACCTATGCATAATGGAAAAGGAACACAAGTTTTTGTGGAACGTATGCAGGCTAAAGGAATTTGTAGTTTACTTGGTTAGAGAAGAATGCCTATCCTCAAGGACATTTCTGTCTTAAATCTATCATAGGATAGAATTATTGCAAAGTTTTCTCCTTGGTGCTTTGTGCATAGCCTTCTAGGGTTTCACGATTTCTGAATTTCAAATATACTGGAAAACTAATCTTACATCTAGTTTTTGTAGAGCTTTTATTGATTTGTCTGTTTCAAGTTTGTACTTTGTTCATTTGAGGAGTTCTTGTTGGCCTTTTTAATAATATTCATCTTAATGCAGTTTCTTATTTTGTCCAAAAAAGAGAAGGGAAAATTGAAAAGTCTCCCATTGAAAATTTTATTAGCAAGCCTAAGGGTATGTTTGAATTAGCTTTTGTAGAATAGCTTCTGTCTCGGTTTGCGTAAAAGTTATTTTGGAGAATAGATTTTAGAGAAAGACTTCTGAAAAAATTGAAAAGAATAGTTTTTTGGAAAACCATGGTTTCCACCTTCGAACCATGGTTTTGAGGGTTAAAAGTTATTGTAGAGAATTTAAGGATGTTTGTTTGACTAACACAAAACCATGATTTCGAGAGTCAAGCTATTATGCATTTTTTAGGTATATTTGTCTACCCTTTTTTAAAACTTTGGCTTTGGGGCCAAACCATGGTTTCAAAATGTATCCCAAACATGCTTTAAGTCAAAGTACCAATACTTTGTATGTATACAACTTTATTAGGTACTTCCCATCAATGAAATTTTAAATGAGTGACTCTTCCCCAGGTTTCCCAAAGAAAAAGCTGTGTTTCCTTTTCTGTTTGTGTGTGTGTTTTCTTTTGTTTTTGCTTGGGTAAAGTAGTGTTTAGCACCACGATCTTATTTATGAGATGCCTTCAGTACCATGATCTTTTTTTTGAGTGCAATTTCACACCTAATCTTTTAAATTTGGAGCAATCTCACCCATGACAGAATTTTAACAAACAGCTGTTTGCACATGGGCTTTTTTTTTTTGTCAAGAATTTTCACATAGGCATTCAGAATAAATGACATGTCATATTACAATTAAAATTTTTATGGAATTAGAATTTCAACATGGGCAAATTAGGTTTTGTAGTAAAAAAAAAACTAAGAGCAGGGAAGCCATCAAGGATTGCGATAGCGACTTGCAACTTGGTGATAATCAAACCAGATGGATCTTCCTCCTAATTCCTAAAACCTTGTGAACCATGTTCCTATTTGATGGACATGTTCCAATTGTATACCTTTCAAGATATTGCTTGCCCATTAATTTTTAGCTTCAGAAGGATATTCCAGCTGAAACACCCAATTAGTAACATCCCCATCCTTCTGCATAGTTTGGGTCTTTTTAATGAACATTCCATGGCAGCAAAAACCAAAAGGTCAAGGGGAGAATATAATCTTATCTGCATGCTTGTGATATGAAATAGAAGACAACTAGAACTTTAAAATTGTTGAACAATCAGTAGATTTGAAGCCATTTCCATTCGTCATATAAACTTTCATTACAGATCTAACATCTAATGTTGGTGATGAGGTTGATGAAGATGCTAGGAAGAAAATGGGCGAAGAGGTTCCTGTTCCAAGCAAAGATTGCAGATCGCAGATTGCTGCACTCACAATTTGATCGCTAATCTTGATCGCTTCCACTCTTGCGTTTTTGCATTGAAAACCTAATTTGCCTGCGTGGAAATTTTACTTCTAATAGGCATTGTCATCTATTCTAAATGCGTATGTGGAAGTTTTTGCCACAATAACAATGGACATGTCATTTGATGTTTCCTAAAAGTTTGTCATGGGTGAGATTGCTCCAAATTTAAAAGATCGAGTATGAAATTGCACTAAAAAAAAAGATCGGAGTGCTGGGCGCCACTTTACCCCTTTTGTTTTTATTACACTTTGCCTGACCATCCTGTTCTTTTTCTCTTCATTCATGTAAACTTTATTTTTCTACGAAAGAGTATATACTATCAAGTTTTACTTTGACTAGAAAGTTAAATACTCGTGCATTGAAGTCGAAGCCAATAAGCAGAGATGTGACATCTTATTACATCATTGCTATGAAGTTCATTGCACATATAGTGGGCTGGATAGCCAAAGATGGCATTTGGCTGTGATTGAATGTTCATCGAACAATGATTTGGGACATTTCCTAGCTGATTATAATAGTAAGTGGGGAATTACATGTTTGTTAACTTTCGTTAGGCTGATTTAATATCTTTGTACATAATTGAGATTATTCTTCCGGTTCTTGGGAGAGGATGTCGGACAAGATATTAGAATATCTCAGCTTTTTTCTTTCTGATTTCTCTCCTAATTTTGCTCAGATCAGATTACTTTCCCACCCTCACATCCCTGTACATTTTGTGAATAAGATAACAGTCTCTTGATCCACATTAACATCTCTTGTGGCATATGTTCTGAATCACATACTCAAATTGCCTTTATGCAGCACTTTGAATGAAAATACTGGCGCTAGAAAAGAAATGAACATGGGGTGCTTACACGATGCAATTTCTGGGAAGGGGTTTTCGGGAAAGCAAAAGCGATCAGTAATGCCAAATAAAAATGGAGATTCTTTTCACCATTCGGCATACTTCCGTAGATTTCTTGTTCCTGAAGATGAAGAATCTGACTAGAGCTGATTTGGTATGTAATATTTTCTTTTGACTAGATTATTAATTGTTATTATATTTATTATCTGCTTTCTTTTGAACTATCATGACCCAACTCGTTTGTTGGCTTTTTTCCTTTTGTATGAGTAGAATATCTTGCTTGATTTATTTGTACCTTTGGGTATTGCTTTCTTTGCTCATGCACCAATTTTTGTCTTTCCAAAAAGAAAAAAACCATTGGCTTAGAAGCTGACTTAGCTTGCAAAAGCTCCAAACTAACTGTTTTACCCCACCGAAGTACGAGAGTTGGACCAATTTGCGAATTGCAAGATTTTCACGTTGACGCATGGTTTGAGTATGTTTCTGGGGTCAATGTTCCAAAACTCCGTGGAGCTAGACCCATAACAGACAGATCACATGAAAATGAAGCAAAAAGATGCCGATTCTGAGGATATCCTCCAGCTCTCTTGCGGTCATCCTATGTAAAACTTGAGAGGAAGCATTTGGAAAATCCTCGAATCAAGAATGTGTTACTGATATTCTTGACTTTTAAAATTGCAATTGGAGGGAGTTTACATCTCTGTACAATGAATCTTATAACTATGTCCAACTGTCTCATGCTATGGATTGAATCTTCCTAGGGTTCAACTCATGTTTACTATTGTAACTGGTGCGCACCCTTGAGTCATAAGTCATAACTGGTTTTCTCATGCATCCTAATGGTTTTAATGAACCATGAGATTATCCTTGTATAGTTTTAAAGTGTGACATCATCCATAATCTCTCTAATTAAAATGTTGCAATTGTGTTTTTTGTGCATCCTATAGCCCACAAATTTCTCGATTGATTTTTTTTTCTCCATGACCCGTTATGATAGAAATTTGTAGGACTCAAAAAAACACAATTCGAACATTTTCTATTGGATAATCCAGGAGTATGTAAGTATTTTTCCTGGACCATGTCACTATAACCCAAGAAAAAGCCCTACTTTATTGGTCCCTGGATTAACAAAATATGTTAAATCACCTTCTATTGTTGCAACTTCAGCACTATATTGATAACTTCAATAAAGGAAAAATAAAGACACAGTTTGGATAGTACAAATTAGTCCATTAAAGCACCTAGCGAAGTGACTGATGCATAGTGTTTGAACAATTAAGTTGCTGACATGTTCTGATCACAAGGCTTAACTTTTTAACGGTATAATAGCAAGGTTTTACTTCTTTTGATCTTACCAAAAGCATGATGTTATCTTGAGTTTGGATCAACACGTGGTACTGAACTATCCTTTTTGTTTACAGGTGGTTCTATTTATACAAATGTGAAGGAATGGGATTTGCTCTAGTACGTCCCATGTGGCCTAGCTCTTTTTATCTCTCCAGCCCTACAAAATTCCCTGTACTGAAACATTGAACTCAAGGCGGCATTTTGTACGGCAAAATCTTGACTCCCGCTGCTTTGACGGGAAATTGAGATGTGAAGCAGCGATACTACAATGTGGTGATGTTGGATAAACCATTAGCAGTTGAAATCTGGTTGGGTAAAATGGTAATTATGAAAAGGAGAGTTGGCTGAATAATGTGAGACTTTGCCTTGCACCAAAAGAAATAAGGATCTCACAAAATGAGATATAAAATAAATTCTGACCTTGATGGAAGTTCTAAGATTCTGTAAATATTGTTACTATTCAACGTTCCCACTTGTAATTTTGTAATACCACCCCTTTAGTTATGGCAAGACGTTTTTTAGTTCCTTTTAGATCTCTTAGTCATGACCTGTTTTGTTCTTTCTTTTGTGTGTGTGTGTGTTATAGAACTCTTTGTTTTAAAATTCCATTTATCTTCATAATCATTGTGATGCCCCCCCCCCCCCCCAAAAAA
>QFDD01005723.1:0-10856 GCA_006871305.1 Vachellia collinsii | reverse complement strand
TGAATCCTTTTTCGGTGAGGCAATTAGACGTTCTATACTTTGTTAATCATTAAAATAAATGAGGATTTATGGGGGCAGATGAGATTCAAATAAATGTAGCATGAAGAAGGAAAGATTTGAGAATAACGAAAAGCTTCTGACACGCTGAAACATTGTCAGTAAAAGTAAACTCGAGTTATAGACAACAAAACTCGAGTATTTGAAGAAATAATAATGAAGAATTCAAAACATTTTTGTTGTAACTCTAGTTTTGTATATAAAGCTTGAAAGTTTTCTCATAACTCGAATGATTATAAAGAAACTCGAGTGATTGGAAGTTCATTTGACACAATACTTTCAATATTCATCGAGTTGTAATAAAAGTTTTGTCAATACTTGAGTTTATAGAATTTAAAACTCGAGTTTATACAAGTTTCTGTAAGCTAAAACATTTTTTAAGTTCTTCGATACTCAAGTTTCTGTAAGCTAAAAGATTTTTTAAGTTCTTCGATACTCAAGTTTCATACTCTAAAACTTCAAGGTTTAAGTATTTGAAATCATAACTTTCATTGCTACTCGAGTTTCATTGGAAGTTTTTGAGTTTAAAACAAGTTCATACCTTGAAACTCGAGTTTTGGTTCTCAGAACTCGAGTTGTATCAAAACTCTTGTTGAAACTTCAAGTTTTGAAAGAAGTTTTGTAGTTCAAGAATTTTTCCAGATCTCGAAACTCAAGTTCTGTCTCTTAAAATTCGAGTTGTATCAAAATTTTTGTTGAAACTCAAGTTGTGAAAGAAGTTTTGAGTCTCACTCTTCGAAACTCGAGTTTTGTTTCCCATAACTCGAGTTCCATTAAAACTTTTGTTAAAAGTTCAAGTTTTGAAAGAAATTTTGTAGACCAAGAGATTTTTCAGAACCCGATACTCGAGTTCTGCAATGCATAACTCGAGTTTTCTCAATACTTCAACTAAAACTTGAGTTCTCTTAAAAGTTTTAGTTTTCTAAAGCAGTTTTAGCACTCGAAACTCGAGTTCTGTCACACACAACTCGAGTTGTGATAATACTTTTGTTAAAACTTGAGTTCTATTTAGAGTTTTGGATTTCTGAAACTTGTTTCAAAACCTAATATTCGAGTTTTAATTCTCAGAACTCGAGTTTTGACAACACTTCCACCAAAACTTGAGTTCTCTTGAGAGTATTGAGTTTTGAAAGCATTTTTACACAATGGAACTTGAGTATTGAACCTTATAACTCGAGTATTCTCAACACTTTCACTAAAACTCGAAGATTACTTAAAGTTTTGTGAAAACATTGAATTTTATCATAAGTTCAAAAACATAATTGTCATCATCAAAACATTATCTCAACAATTAAGTGGGATTGAAAGTGATTTTGAACCTAAACCCACTGTTTTCATAGTAAATAATAATCCTATGTGCATGAGCTTGTGTGTGTGTGTGTATACACACCTTTTATTAATCGAAGGGCCATGGCTCTAGAAGGGTACTAATATATATTATCTATATGCAAACTGAAATTTTTGGAGCTAAGTTTGAAGAATAAAGCTTGATATTTTTGATGATTTTAGAATCCAAACCCTCTGCTAGAGAGTACATCAATGTCAGATCCTATAAGAGATACATAAAAGAAGGTTAAACAGTTCATGGATTTATAACAGAAGATTGGCTATTAATTGGTTCTGTTTTGTGCTCACTGAACCAAATTATACTCTCTTGCTAAGGTTAGCTTTGAATTCAAGAAGCAAGGAATGACAAAGGAAAGTTAAAACTGTTGAATCATGAATAATACTAAGGACCTGAACATGAGAGTAATATCTCAAAGCTTATATATTGATATTTTCAGGTTTGTGTTAAGGGTAATGTTCACTAGTTGAGATATCTCAGGGCGTAATGAGCTACTGTCCAGTTTCTTTTTCTAAGGTTAAGAACTGGTTTAATTAGTGTAAAATGCTTCTTGATGTTAAAAGGAAGCCTCTAATAGTCAAGGGATAATTTAAAGTCCTTGAATCAATGTATTGAGATGAAGAAACAAAGCATGGGGTTTCTGTGAGGTATTAGTGATTCACATGGTTCTAATGAGCTTAACAATTGATGTGTGATGTTTATTTAGGGCCATTGGATATTATGGAAGTGAGAATGAAAGTTTTGACAATGAAGCTCCTAACACAGAAAGAAAAGGAAATAAGAAAAGCAAGAGGGGATAGTAAAGTTCCAAGGTAACAACTTTATCCATTCTTACATTTAAGTTGTGTTTATATTTTGTTATGCTTTCTAGCTTGTCATGAATTAAATATTTATTTTATCTTGAACATGTTGAATGATTGTTTGAATTGTTTCAAGACCATGATTGACAATTCTATATTTTAAATGCATACTCTTGTCATGTATAAACCTTGGCAATGCTACTTGTTAATTAGTAAATGATTGAAGTATAACTTAACTGTTTGAATGGTAATTGTTTGCTACTGGGATTCTTTGAATCTCACCCATCAATAACTAACCATGCTAGGTTACAATCTTCCAAGGGAAAAGTGAATGCAAGAGTCAAATGGTAAGTAAAACAAGAGAGATAAGCTTCTATAGCATTATTTTGTTACAAGTTATTAAATGTACAACAATTATTATGAGTTGTGTAAATTCAATATGAGGCATTGGCATGTACATATGATATATATTGATGAATGATAAGTGATTGTATGCCTAAGTATGACATTAAAAGTATGATTTTAAGATGTATGATCATGACTGTCCAGATTGAGCGGTTTTCAAGATACGACTAATATTTGATTCGTTAAAGTAGAGTAAATTATCTCTATTGCTCATGATAATTTTTATGGACGAAGTAGACACATGGGCCTTTCCATTAAGTCCTAAATAAGGCTAATTGAAGCTCTATAGATTAAGTTATGAATTTTTGAAATTGAGGCACAAAGTGTATTAGTAAAGCCAAGAGGGTTTAGTAATTCAATAAACTGTATTAACTTTCATATTTTATGGCTAAGATCATATTTTTCTCATATAAAGGCCTGCAATAGCTTTCAAAAGAATTTTAGAGCACTCTTATACGATATTTCTAGAATTAGTTATGATTTTTTAAAGATGGACTGAAAATATGAAAATATCAAATGTGTAGTAACCCAATGATTAAGATGAAAATTTTAATTTATGGGTTTTAGTTATTAATTCGCCTAAGCCATAGCGTTTCCGAATGCGCAATAGATTGCATAAATGGAGGGTGTTACAGAAAGTCTCTGGGGTCTTCCATTGCGTCCTTCGTTGGGTCCTTGGGTCGTGCTCACCTCCATCGTGCCAATGCCCTCCATCGTGTGCATGCATCATGTGTTGAAAGCCAAATCTTCCATGCTTAGCTCCGTCGTGCGTTTTGCCAGATCTGTTGAATCAAAAGCCAGATCCGTCCTTGCGCCGGAGGGGGAGGCCGTCGGAGGAAGTGGTTTGGGTTGTGAAAGGATATAATAGGAAAAAAATCTCACTTCCATGGAAGTGAGACTAATTCCATATGGTAAGTCATGAAACCCAAAATGGTGGAAATGTCACTTTCATAAAAGTGGCCTCCAGTGCACCAAATAACCCATTCTGTGGATTTCACTTCCACTTCTCTAGCCTCAATTTTAGTGTACCAAACAGGGCATCAGTATCCTCATGTGTTCCGTTGAGATTAATCTAATGGCTCATAGTGAGTCACTATAAAATACTATTAAAATCTAGTAATGCTATAAAAAATTCACAGCTTTAAAACTATTTTTTTAAAAAAAAATTAATTAGAACACCCAATTTTTTCACACCTACTTATTTTAACAATAGAATTTATTATGGTCCGTATTAATATATACCATTGAAAAATTGAAAAATTTGAATTATAGTAAAAAAAAAATTAATGAAGAGCTTTAAACCATTTTTTTAAATTTTTTTAGCATGTGTATCATTCAATTTTCTGAACCTACCTTATTTTAACAAAACTCTACCATAAAATACTTAGTAGAGTTTTGCATTCTTTTTTGGTCCTGTCTAGTTTAATTTATATTAGTATGGAGCTTAATAAACTTTATAGTTAGAATGAGTATGTCTGAAAAATTGGGTCTTTTACTTAAAAATTGAAAAAAAAAATAATTTAAAGCTGTTGAATATTTTTGTAGCATTAGTCCATTTATTTTTAAATTTTTAATAATATTTTATAGAGGCTCACTGTGAGCCATTAGATTAATCTTAAGGGACCACGTGCAGATGCCGAGGGACTCCGAGGAGCGTGCCGTTGAGACAATCTGGACCCATTCAGTATATATTATACACTGTGAGAATAGAGTAAACATCATAATAAATGAAAATAAAGTTGTACATTGTATGAAAAAAAATTATTGAAGTGACTTATAACTAAGGTAAAGAAAATTCATTTTCTCTTTATCATATAAATAGGATTAAATAAGTATTTTTCTAATTAAACCATTAATTTTGACCTGACTAATGAAACATTATTCAAGGTTATATATTTTTTCTAAATTAAAGTGTTGCTACAATAACAATCATAATTCGGAGTGTGTGTTTTGGTCATCATCTTTGGCCATAATCTGGGAATTATCAACTGGTTCTGTAGGAGTTTTGGATGATGATGAAGCATGATGAACGACAATCTCAACGGCTGTAGATTGTTGAGTGATTTGATCGGACGGTACTAATTGATTCATCTTCTTCACCTCTTTGCTCTTTCCCCATAACACCATGTATAACCCCACCACTATCAGCACTGCTCCAATCACACTACACATATTCCCAAAGCTCAAAATCATAATTATAATTATATTATATTTTATAGTAAAACATATATAACTACTATATTGCTGTTTAATGTAAAAATTGATTGATTTTTATACAAATTAAAAAAGTTAAATATATTATTTTAAAGTATTTATTATTATCGTTTTATGTAAATTAATTTCTATGCCTTATAAATTGACATGTAATATAATATTACATATAAATAAATATTTTAAAGTAATATTTTTATATTTTTTAATTTTTGGAAAAAAAATCAACAAAATATTATGTTAATGATGGGAGATGGTATATATCGTCAAACAAATTGAATCCTGTTGATGAGAAACACGAATGGATGGTTAAATTAGTTTGATTATTGACCCGATAAACTGACTTGCCAAGAAAAATGTCAAAAACTAACCAAGCTAGTCAAATATCTGCTGAACTAGTCTTTCATTCTTTCTTTTCGTTTTATTAAATATATTTTTGTTATAAAATAGCACGTATAATATATATATATACACACTTTCAACATGTTTCACATACATTGATATTTCTTTGGCAAAAAAAAAAAAAACATAGATTGATATTTATAATTTTATCTATATTTAATATTAACTATAATACATGAGAGTAAAGTCAACATATAATAAATGAAGGATAAAATTATACATTCATATAAAAAATTTAATGATGTGACTTACACAATCTAAAGTGATTGTGTAAGTGATTTTACACAATTTGAGATAAATATGTGAAAGTAAATTTGTCTTGATTTGTGTGAAAGTAATTCTATAAGTGATTATAGAAATTTGATAAACACCCTCCAAATATATAAGATAAAAAAACATTTTCTCTCTACTTTATAAATAAGAACAGACGAGTATAGGGTTAATATTATTGTTGCTTCTTAAAGTTTGATTAAATTTTGATTTCAACCTATGTAATTGTTAATCACGGTTTTTTGTTGCCACAATTTTACATGAATTTTCTCTGAGTTTAGTCAATGCTGTTAAGTATAGAGAACAAAATAAGTATTCATTAAAAGTACAAGGAATAAACAAACTTTGGATTTAATCTCTTTTTATTTTTAATGAGTTTTGATTTTGATGCATATACTTATTAACGTTAATTTAAACAAAATCTTTATGAAACTACATGCATTATAAAAACCACAATTTGAAACTGTCTACCAAAATCAAATTTAATCAAACTGTATAATGCACATGTCATAATAATTTTTGTCATGAAAAAAAAAAAAGAGAAACGTGTATGTAATAATATATGTTACCTGCCCAAGTAGAGGTTTTCATCGAGCATAAGAGAGCCAGCAATGGCGACGAGTACAAGCATGAGAGGGTTGAACACTGAGGCATACAGTGGGCCCCTCATCCTAACACACCATGCTATCACTATCACCATTATTCCCGAGGCCACCACTCCCTGCGTACATATTTTATTTATGATAACTCATAAATGTTTCAATTAATGTTTTCAATTAGTATCATGGTACTAATGACTAATACTGGCTACTATTGAGCTTATTGAGGCAGCAGTTCAAAGGTCACACATTTAATTGTGCATGGCTGAATCCCATAAATCCCATTATGATTGAAATAATATACTTTAATTAAAAATATAAAAATGTTATTCATATGTAACTCTGAAAAGAAAGATTTTTAGATGAAAAGGCATTAACCTATTCATAATTAAATAGAACATTTGTGTATAAACTGCATGTAACTCAATAAAACTGAGTCACTGAAAAATAAATATGTGGGGCTCCTATTTTTTTTTAACTAAGAATGGCATCGCTTCAAGCTCAGTATGACAAGAATATATGTTTGTGCGTGTATTTCAACTCGATATACCTATCCAAAAATTACTAATGCCATAGTAATTATATATCAGACTCAATGCAAATATGCAATACATGAAATAAGTGTGTAAATATATTTACCGAATAAAGGGCTGTTAGAAGCCTAATATTGCAATGCAACCTCCATTGAGTCCAATCTCTATCAATGCAAAGAGCAAAGACAGTGGCTTGTATTGCTCCCATTGTGGACATCAAAGCTGTGCTTGAATGATGCTTTGGGTATTCCTTACTCATCTTTGCCTGCATTTTAATTGATCTCATGTATTCATTCATTCATTCATTCATTCTTCAACCAACCAACCAACTAAAGTTACACAATATACTGAGCTAAAGTGTGAATGAATGAAGGAGAGGGACTAAGTAGTACCTGAATGATGAGCCAAAGTGCAAAGCAGAAGCAGCTTGCAATGCCACAGAAGACACCAAGCAATTTGCTTCCATGTTGTTGTGAGGTTGAAGCATTATTGTGACGTAGAAGGTGAATGTGAAATGTCCATATGTTAATTTCTATGCCTTTCATGAAAGTTAACATCATTGCCCCTCCTACCCCTATCATTGTTCCTAATACCTTCGCCTTCCCTGATGCCTTTCCCAGATTTAGTTTCTCAAAACTGTCACCGTGAAAAAAACGAAGAAAAAGAGACAAATTTTGATGTGAGTTAATTATGATACACACATTCATGTTTAGTATTACAGTTAAAAAAATATATATGTTCATGTATATAATGTTTGTATCTTCTATATTATATATAATCAGAATATATCTCGTCATTGTTTTTTATCATCTATATACTTTTTGTCTCTTCTATTTATTTAAATAATTTATATTTGTAAAATGGATTGATACCATTGTCCATCCTTATAATTTGAACAAATTAACTTTAGTTTTTCATTATTGCAATTTCATATTGTGGTTTTTTAAGTCCATGCACTTTCATAAGGACTTTATTTGAGTTAACACCATTAAACATATGGATCAAAACTTAAACTTGTTAATGGTATATATTGGAATTAGACGAGTTTTGATTTTGACCCATGTACTTTTAATGAGTTTTGATTTTAGTTCATATATTTACCTCGATTAACTTAAAGTTAACAATGTTACACTCAAACAAAGTATTTATAAAACTATAGAGACCAAATAACATGATTTATATCTATATGGATTAAAGCTGAAATTTGATCATACTATAAGAACCAATAATTGTATTAATCGCTGTAAAATTTAATATAATATTGAGAAAGGATATTAAGTTATAACTTTTTCTTTGTAAATTATAAGTACTCAAACACAAATTTTTGAAAATCAAATTAAAAATTAAGGTATATTTAAAAACGATCAATAGAAAACATGAATTTAAAGCAAGGTACGATCTTCAGAAGTCATAACCCTATAAACTATGTGATTTATCTTAAATTTTATCCAATTTATATATATCCAAAAAAAGTGTCTTCTAATTTGGCATAATATAAGTGAGAGTGAAAACCTACGTACCCACAGCAGACAGCCAAGATAAAAGTGACAGCAGGAATGAGATTATAGACAGCAGAAGCAAACGTTGCAGATATTAAAGCCAACCCTTCAAAATAAAGATTTTGGAACAAACTTCCCCTGCAGTATCATTAATTATATCATTATCCATATAAAATTTTTGTTAATCAATATTTAATTTAATAACCTATATGTATACATATGTAGGAATTAATGATATCTAATAATTAAATTCGTACCCTAATAAACCACAAAAAAATGACATGAACAACACCCTCCATGTCAGCTTTGGTCTCTTGTTTCTGCAAATATATAGTAAAAAATGCATTAGAAAAGCAAGAACAAATATTTTTAGCCAAATTCATTAATCTTGTGTTTGTGTTAGCTTAGTTAAATTAACTATTTGGTCATAAAAATACTTGTCCTCATGTTAAATCTTATTTAAAGTAAATAACATTAATCCAAATTAAAAATAAACTAACGAATTGTATCCATATATGAAGCACCAATACAAGATACACACACACATACGTGTCAAAGGCATTCAAATTTAAGGGGTACGATATATAGTTTTTCAAGAATTAAAATATTAAGATGATACACTCACACAAGTTAACATATAATAAAAATGATAATTAAATGTTATAAAATTAGGCTTTTAATTTAAACAAATAGTTCAAACATAAAATTAAAACAACTTAATAATAATATACAATAAATAAAACTAACCTTAATATTTTCTGCAATTTTACAATATTTCAAGAAAAATAAAAACAATGAATTAATGCTGAAGCCTATCACGCGCGCGCGCCTTATGACATTTAGACTCTGACAGGCTACAATCTTCTCTTTATGAACACTAAAACACAGGACTCATTTGTAAGAATTTGAACAATACATGTTTTTCATGAATCAGCTAGTATTCAATGCATTTTTTGGATTACATTATCAGGTATTTGAACAATCGGCTAATTCAATTTCTCACAGTGTTGACCCACAATAGAGGCATCTTGTTATCTTCAAGCAATTATCACTGTTTTATACCCATAACTCGAACAATAGAGCACTGGTTGAACCAAATTATATCCTACCGGTTCATTCACGCTTTGGGTGATGGAGATAAAAAGATATAGAAAGGAAGGAATATATTTGTACGCATCATATGAATTAATGTACCTTTCAAGGAGAAGAGCAAGAGGAATAGTAAAAGCAGAGGCAAAGATGAGACGATAGGCAGTGAGAACCCTTACGCTCATTCCATGGTTAATGGCAACCTTGTACATCACATTCACTGAAGCAAAAGCAATCTGTACACTCAACATCAGCAAAGCTGGTTTCAACCCATCCACTGCTTCCCATATATTTCTCATCTCTCTTACAACATATATAGATCAATACCTCCGTGTAACTGATGTGTATATATATCTATGTATAAGCTTCTCCTAAAAAGTTTCTGTGAAATAATGACTTTGAGTCTCTCTGAATTATAATGTGAAGCAATCTGTATAAAATAAGGAAGAAGCAAAAGGGCACTTGAAGTTTGAGCCTTTGAGAGCTATCAATGAAGGAGAATCTACATGCATGGAAGCATTAGGGAAAGCAAAAGGGGCACTTATATAGTAATTAAGTATAGTGGGGGATGACGAATTAATTGAAGGAGGATTAATGAAGAATATAATTTAGGTCTTCAGAGATGTGTGTGTGTGTGGCCACAATATAATGTTGGAGGAAGAAACACGCTTTTGTTGACAGTTGTTGGTGAATCTAATTAAGATGGTCAATTTTAGACAACCTTTGATCGTTGTGGTTCATGGTTTTTCTTTTGGTAATGTTCATAGTTTTTCACCTTTTCATGGGTCAATACATACAATTGTACGAGTTTTGATTTATGTGGGTCTCATGCTCCTTCTATATTTCTGTTCTGCACCACAAACCTAGCTAGCTTCGTAGAAATTGCTAATTACTACTAAGTATAGCTTCAAAATTATTATATAGTATAGCCTCAAAATTATTATATAATCTAAATTTAAAACTCACATATAGTCCATTAAAATATCAAATATTTTTCATAAAAATATGATACTACCCCTTGATCTTAATATAAGTGCTAAATAACTTTTTTATAAGATTAAAAAAGTTAAATACATTATTTAGAAGTATTTACTTATATATATTATTAGATTATATTATTTTATAAGTCAAACAACTTAATTTATATAAAAAATGATAAATTTAAATACTTTAAAGTTATACATTTAGCTTTTTTAATGTTTAAAAAAAAAAGTTAACTGACTTTTATATTAAGAACGATAGTTAGTATAAATTGCTATTATGTCTTACTTTTAGCAGCTTATAATTAATTATCATTAATTCAGTTAATAAAGCAATCGTTTCATGTTATAAATTATTTTATAAAAATTTCGTATATACCCAATATGGGGTGAAAATTGGTGGGTAAAACTTTTTATCATCATCAACCACCACACTATCAATCCATCATGCAATTAAACATGACCTGCTGATGTTTAGTTTATTAGTAAGTTAAAAGGGCATTAATTTGGTTTTCACTATTAAAAGCCATAATTATATATTTTTCAAAAGGATGATTAAAATTTTGTCCAAATAACTACTGTGGTTGCCTTAATTTTGTCTGCCACACGAAGCTGGCTTTCAAATCCAGGAACACAAAAGTTGCACGCTTTATGAGACTACGGAAC
>QFDD01005722.1:0-10264 GCA_006871305.1 Vachellia collinsii | reverse complement strand
AGTGGCCTGGTAGCAACGACAGAAGCAGGAATATTCGGGGGATAGTCGGAAATCTATTTGCAGATGATCATATTCCAGGAAAATCATTGGTGCGTTAGAAAAATAAGAAAGGGGAGAGAAATCTGTGGACACGAGTTGTAAATTAAAGGACACAAGTAATTAAGGTGGGTTGGAAGAAGATACGCGCGCCGATAGGTGTTTTGGTAAATATATGACGATATCTGGAATGGGTGATTAGACCCATCACTATTAATTTAATTTAACTTTCACTATTCAATTAGATTAACGAGTTATTTTCTACAAATTAGGTTGTTTTAGTTCGTAGCTCATAATCTAGAATATCCTAAGCTGAGATATTGCTATTGATGAGAAGTGATGTGTAGGAATTATTATTATTTTTTTTAACCCCCAAAACCCAACTCACTTGATGAGTTATTAATTATTTGCTCTCAAATTTCAATCTAGCTGTGGCTTCGTAGTGTGAACTGAAACTCATTTTTTTAATCATGTGATTATTTTATAGTAGTTGATTAACACTAATGTAATTACAGTTTAATTAAAATATCGCTCATATCTAATGTTGCGTAAGCCCGCGCTGGCGAAATAAAACATTAAAACATCAGAATACAAGTCATTATATTTTATTGATTTGTTCATTTCAGGAAACCTTCCAATAATATTTCTATAAAATTCCACCTTTTACCTGGTAAGACGTAGCTAGCTAGCTTGCATATATTAGATACAAACATGATTAAATGAAACAAGGACACTATACAGCTCAGACCTCACCTATATATAAATCTTATCCACCACCATCATCATCACTATCTTTTGTTCAATAAGATTCCTCATTATATTTTATTAAAGCTAGGTATGGCTTCCAAGGTACCTTTCGAAGGCGATTACCTGTTGCTGCATCCGGAAGACGCGAGCGTGGCGGATCTCATTCGCCTCCTCTTTTCCTCAAAATTAGATGACAGAAGGTTCATCGAGTGCTCGAAAGATCTCCGGTACACAGTATTCCGACGCCGATGGATCCTCTTCATCTCCGTCGTGGCTCAGATGGCCTTCCTTGCCTCCAAAAGGTCCCTCGCCAAAATAGGCTTCATGGTGGAGACCTGGCTCAACCTTCTTTCATTCAATGGCGGCTTCATAAGGCTTCTCTTCAACTTTCTCAGAGGTTATTATCAATTCGTCTCCAATCTCCACGCTCAAACTTTATTAAACCTTCCTTCTTCCATGGCTCAATGGATGTGGATTGATGTGCATATGCAGGATCTGTAAGATTACCGGAGAGATCATCCGCGAGATTTACATCGGTGGTGGGAAGCCTTGACCGGCGAATGAAATTAGACAAGAATATTGGACCTGAGGATACTAAGTACAAAGGTTTGCTGTCTGTGATGGCCTCGAAATTATCCTACGAGAATTCGAACCTCGTTGAAACTACTGTCAAAGATTATTGGCATGTAAGTTCATTTCATTACATTAATTACCGCTTTTCTTCATCGTCGTCACTGTCTCTAGACTATGTAATGCTAGCCAGAAGGAAAAAACTCATCATTTATATAATTATTTAATTTTGTCTATTAATGTTAATGATCGAATAGGGTGTTTTTGTTTAATCTTCTTTACGATGGCTATTGCAGATGGATTTCTTGGGGTTCTACCGATTCTGGAACGGTAATTATAAAGCAACCTTGAATAATTTTTTCTTTGAGGACCCGAAGTGGGCGAAAAAATCTCTTTGATTTAGATTTTCTGAGAATATTAACTTTTTCAACTCTGAGATGCTTAGACTAGGATTATTCTTATGCAATATGCATGCACTTTTCCTTTTTGAAGTCTAAATCACACGTTGAAGGAAAAAGGGAAAAAACAAATGAAGAGAGAAGGTTCAGGCTAGCTAGGAGCGTTATAATTCTTAGAATCTGGCTCGTATATTGGCGTATATAATAATTAATTCCACCTAACCTTAATTTGTAGGAATTGAGCGTCTTAAAATTCTGTACGTTCATTTCCTTTGGGGAAAAAACAAGCTTCTGTTTATTTACTTGGCCTAAAATTTTGACCAGAAGAACCTCACGTGGAAACTTAATAATATGGATCTCTACAAATGTTATATTATATGTAGAATATAGATTAAAAGCATGCATATTTTTCATGGATTCTGTTTACTTGTATATTATTTATAGCCTATATATTGTTATATGTATTTGCTTATATTACCGCCAGTATTGATTTAGAAACGAGTCTCGGTAAAAAGCCTTATTTGATAAAAGGGGATCTACTAGACAGTGTTAATTAATCAATTGTTTTATAGTCAGTGATCTAATATTCCCATTTTAATAACCTCCATTTGAATCTGGCTCATCTAGTATGTTGGTTGGTTGTCACTGTAGAAATAAAATTACAATATCAGGTTAAAATGTAAATTTATTCCAGAAGTTTTTATTTACAAGCAATATTATTTCAATTTTTAATTAAAGATTATTCTAGAATTGTCAAAATGGACTAATGTTGATAATTGCTGTAAAAATGTTAACCGTTTGCATAAATTACTCACAGGTTAAGCTAGTTTTTTAATGAGTTAGACACCATTGTTATATTTTAAAACTTTTAAGGTAACATCTAATAAAAAAGTTTTCTGAGAAAACATTGCTTCTCTTTACACACCATCACTATAATATTATATACTTTCGAAAGGACCTACAGCATTTTTTTTTTGGAGCTGATCAATAAAGAAAACTCGATGATGCTTGTATACACATCTGTCTGACATTTTACCCATTTTAATTTAATAGTCGCCGAACAAACATCTTTGTCACTCTCTAATAACGTCCCCAAAAATATATTATTCCCCACACAATTGATTATCAACGATACAAGTATTTTATTCCCCTCCGAAGTTTATATCTTACGTCCAAGTGGGTATTATTACTTTACACTAAAACTGGAATAAAACAATGGTGTGCAGAATACCAGCAACGGGACTCCACAACGGCAATCATGTTCCAAGACACCAAGTCTAAACCCAACTTGATCGTAGTGGCATTTAGGGGAACGGAGCCGTTTGATGCACACCAATGGATCACAGACGTGGACATATCATGGTACGAGATTCCCAATGTTGGCAAAGTCCACGTGGGCTTCATGAAGGCTTTGGGCCTCCAGAAGAGTGGCGGGTGGCCCGATGAGATAGCCCAACCCAACGAGGCCCAAAATCACAAGTTCGCTTACTACACAATCAGACAAGAGCTGAAGCAGATTCTGCAGCAAAACGAGAATGCCAAGTTTATAGTAACAGGGCACAGTTTGGGAGGAGCTTTAGCCATTCTGTTTGCGGCCGTTCTGACGCTTCACAACGAGGCATGGTTGCTGGATAAGTTAGAAGGAGTTTATACGTTTGGTCAGCCCAGGGTTGGGGACAAAGAATTTGGCGAGTTCACGGAGGACAGGTTTCAGAGGTACGATGTGAAATACGTAAGGTATGTCTACGGAAACGACGTCGTTGCTAGGATCCCTTACGATGACAAGACCCTGCTGTTCAAGCACTTTGGTCCCAGCTTTTTCTTCAACAGCCTGTATCAAGGGCAGGTACGAATTGAACCAAAATGGTCATTAATTTGTGCTCTTCCTTTCTTCAGTGTTTGGCTTTGCTATATGTGATTAGTGAGAGGTCTGTGGATTGTTGCTTTTTTTTTTTTGGTTTTGGTGTTGGAACGCATCAGGTTTTGGAGGAGGAGCCAAACAAGAACTACTTCTCCTTGTTGTGGGCCATACCAAAGATGTTGAACGCAGTGTGGGAGCTGGTTAGAAGCTGTGTGATGCCGTTGGTTGAAGGTGAGGAGTACAGAGAGAGCTGGTTAATGGGAATATTCAGGCTGATCGGATTGGTAATTCCAGGATTATCGGCTCATGTTATTCAGGATTATGTGAATCTGACCCGATTGGGAACATTACTTGAATCCACCAAGCTCCAGAATCCAGAAGGTTCCAAGGATGAGTGATGTTGAATTGTTTGGGTCTGGGTCCATCCTCCATTCGGCACGCAGTGTTATAGGATAAAGGCCTAAACACCTGATAAACGGTTATTAAGGTAGTTCTTGTATAAGGTCCTGTCTTGCTTGGTAAGATACTCTACTATTCCGCGATCAGTAACGTGTAACATAACACCGGTTCGGTTCGGACGGGATAGATGGAGAAACTGCCACTAAATTTGCTATAGTCATGTTTGCATCTGAATGCTTTGCAATTCCATCACACATGCCCCACATTTTACATAAGAAGTCGTAACTAACTAACTAACTAACAGGGACCGCATTATATACCAAACAAAGCACAAGAATTTGGAATTGAATGGACTCGGTTTCGTCTTTTACCTATGAAGCTGTCGGAATTAATGAGAGATTGCCACGGCTTGCACAGTGCCCAGCTATGCAAAAGCAACCACGAGGGTTCATGCAATTTTATTTAAACATTATTCGTTCAGACCTGGTTCCCTTCTAAGCATGCATTCATAGTTAGCGGAGAAACTGGTTCTTCATTAATTCTTAGCACTGAAATTCTAATTTTATAAATAAATCGACCTTGAAATAAGTAAAACGCGTCGGAAAATCAAGGGCTGTGGGTCAGCCCATCTATAAATAAAATAGAGGGCAGCGCATTCATCATAGGCTGCTCATCTTAATCTGGACCATCCAGCTTGATTCTGTATGTTGCAAGATTCGATTCAATTTTTTAATGTTTTGAATGATTCTTTATTTTGATATATATATAGGATTTAAAATGAAAATAATTTTATAACTATAAATTTTCTAAAAAATAAATTTATCCTTGTAAATTTGTAAATGAAAAAAATTTAAATATAAAACAACCAGATCAGATTTTGAATGATCTATTACAACCATTAACCCGTGCTGAGATGTGCACTGAATGAATGAAGATCCAACCAAATAGAAAGTCCCCTCAACCATCACGCTCCAACACAACTATTAGACCTAGCATCTTGCATTTCTTCTAGTTTTCTACGTAGCCCTAGTTTACATTTAGCTTAGACCATTCATTTTTCTTATGTTTTCCTCTGTTACATTCAACCCTTCGGCGTGTTTTTCTTAATGCGTTTGTCATCTGGTCCTTATGAACAGTGTTCTCTAATTGAGATATAAGATTCAGGCTCAAGATTGGAGGAAAGAATAAATAATAGAGCTGCGTCCACAACTTTTTTCTACTGTAGCTAGATTACACTTGACCAACGACAGTCAACGAGGCAGATAAATTTACAAAAGAAGCTTATTTCTAGAGTTTGACTTAAGCACATACATGTTATCAGTGACTCACAAAGATAAGGAAACCTGTGCCTTCCATTTTTGTGCTTTCCTCGTAGAGGATTTTGATCTTCAGGATACTTACAACTGAAGTTCGCTAAAATCAAGCCTTGAATCGAATAATTTGTCATCTGTCTACTAAAATCACAACATGTGAATAATCTAAATGTTCAACCATGCATCATAAAGATCAAACTAACTGATGTTTGCAATTGAGCATTTAGATTGATTACTTGTAATAATTTCAGATGACAAATTAATTGATTCAAATGGTTTAGAGTTGGCAACATGCAGATAATAGATTTCTTGGGAAAGCGGAAATGAATACCAGACCAAGTGCTCTGATGTTATGAACTGCATAACTGCGGTAACAGCAGGTAAGTGTCAAAATAGTAACTGCTCTATGTTGCACAGCATTCATTCAGATGCATATAGTCCATTTAAATTCTTCAGTAACCTGCTCACTGAAGCATTAGGTCTTCTGTCACAGATATGGAGGCAAGTGTTTTTTTTTTTTAAATAAGGATAAGGTTGGAACATGGAAATTTACCCAGCATCGCATGTACAGTGGAAAAAACAGTGTAGGATGATGCATCAAAAGGCATGGCAGGTGAAACATCCACTCAGAGAACCCATCTGGCTGGGTCTGCGGAAAGACAGAGCCCTGTGGAAATTTCTGCCAACTTGATGAGCCTGGTCGTCGGAAACTGAGCTTCTCATTTCCTCAGCTTTCTTTTGAGCCGATTTCAGCTTGTTCATAATCTTATCCATAGAAGATGATCTTTTCTTCTCCAACTTCATCTGAAATAACAAAAATAGTAGTGAGCTTGTTGCTCCGTCAAGCTTAATCTCCTAAAATTCTTTTTGAAAAAAAAGACCCCCCAAGAACCGAAATAGTGCTGCGGAAAAAAACGAAGAAAATTCAGCAAGAACTAGGAATTAAAGAGAACGGTATTAAGAAAAAACCTCTAGCTTCCTTATTGCTGCCTCAGCTTTCGCCTTCTGCAAGTTCTCCCATGCAGAGATTCTAGCTTCCTCCCTCTTAACCCTGGACAGTTAAATTAGCCAACATTCAGTGGCCAAAACAGAAAAGAAAAAAACATGAAGCATTCATCGATATCATATGGTTATCACAAAATCTATTGCTCCTATTCAAGTTATTTAAAATATTGTTGAGCAACCCAAGAACTCCAACGAGTAACATCACTATGAAGTACTCCTTAATTGATTATCCATAAAAGAGTAAGCCGAATTTATACAATACCAAAGTGGACATACTTTGAAACACTCTTCACAGTTTCAGAAACATCCCAAGCCGACGACTGAGCACTTCTTTCTTTCTTTTTCCAGTTGCCAACAGTTTCCGAGCCTCTGCCAGTGAATAGGGCTCTATGTTTGTTGGACCACCTTGTCATGGTGACACGTTCATCTATCTGCACATCCCTAATATCCATATTAGAAGAGGCACTCTGCAAATCTATGATCGGCAGCACATGTGTGGGGGAGACAGAGAAAGAAGCCCTCATACTGGGAGAGGAGCATGGACTACCCTCTGGACTCATCTGGGTGGCCATGTCCCTCCTCGAAACAACACGAGATACATTGGTGGCCGCATCTTGAGAACCATCGAACTTTTCCTCTGTATATTAAGACAATAGCCAAAGAGTAAGATCAGATGTATTGCAGCATGGTTAGCAAGGCACTTGTGAAGAATATCACTTTCTATTTGTGATGACATAATTAAGCATACGGTCGTTTACATTATCACTTAATTTCAAATATCAAGCCATTATTAGTGTCTAAAGATGCTATTCCTAGCATCAATGGCACCACCTAACAACAATAAATACGGAATAGTTCGCAGAAGATGAAGGATTAACAGAAAGCTAGGTAATGAGAATTCACGTCAAATTCATCGAAAGTCAACGGCTCAACGCATTTGGGCCATGCTTTAAATTAGTGACTTTCCAGTGTTGATTTTCGTGTCGATGAAGATGATTTTAGGCATAATTTCACAAATATGTCAAAATTCAGTGTAAGATAAAGGTCCAAGGATGGATGAAATGCCTTGGGAAGACAAAGATGACTGATTCTGCATCTCAGAGCATCCATGCACACTAGCAGAGCGGGCCATGCAAGGATCTGCTCGAGTCGGAAGTACTCCACCATGACCACTGGAATGGATTGTCAATCCATCGGCTCGGATAACACCGGCTGTGAATGGAGAACCTGGCACGAAATTTCCTGCATTTCCACCTTCTAGCATAGGCACTGCTGGTGAATAGAGAGAATGATACGCAATTCCAGGGGGACCAAGCGGACCACTCTTTGACTTTGGCCTCCTTTGGGGTGGTGGAAGGGAAAATCTCCCCCTACCATCTCCTGAAACAGGGCTGAAAATCCACCTCTCAGCATCTTCCCATTTTGATGGCAATGTTCTCCCATTATTTAAAGGCAACAGAGTCGCACTGACTTGCTTCCTGGTGGCATTGGTATGCAAAGGAACTCGCTCAGAGCTCCAACCCTTCTGCATTATCACACCAGCTTGCCGATAATTCGGTGTACCAGGACTCGGGAAATTGTTAGACCTGCGAGTTGATACTGAACTCTTCTTCATGGTTCCCAGTCGAGGTGAAGACCCGGTTACATTGTTCAGATCTAAAGAAGCAGGCCTTCGGCGGTCTGGCTTTTTCAATAAAGCTTCAGATCTTGATCTCCGATCTTGGCATTCTTTGTTGTAATACAGAGCAAATTAGGATATTAGATTATCGGGATTTAAAAGATAAAAGATAAGAGCATAAGGGACAAGCTTTGCTACGGATGATAATCCGGTACCTTTAAGGGCCAGAGAAAAAGAGTTTCTAGCATAATCCAATTCCAAAAGTTGATTACCGTATCCAACGTCGTCAGCATCGCTGTCTTCCTTTTGAGCTGCAATTTGTATGTGCATACAGGGAGTGAGACCCGGTCGCTAATCACTCATAGAAGGTGGCAAGGTATGGTCGCTTTACAAATTTTGGATGTTTTGATGTTTGTAACATAAAAAAACAAAACAAATTAACAGTACCTGTTGCTTTTTCTTCCTCTCTCAGGAAGCGACTGTGCTTCATGTTTGCTGCATGTTTGTTTGGATCTGATTCTGGATCTGGACCACTCCAATTCTCGTTGGGAGAAAAATCACCATCACGCCCTGCCAATTGCTGCAAGGCACCCAAATTTTAACACTAGGAACTGGACGATCAAATGTTAGAAGCTAGATTCTGATATATTCAGACGCGTGTCATGGCAGTTCGTACACTGAAATGGAAGCTTACTATCCTAAACATTTAGAAGTAATCGTCTCGTGAATTTCATTATTTGTATTATTAACAAGTCCATGATCAAGCAGAGAAAAAACCAGGACGCTCCGATTAGCTCTATTATTTCAAAAGTATATTCAGGGGAGAAAAGAGTGCAAGTGGAGTGACATCTGTAAGAAAAAGAGAAAACAAATTGACCAAATTACACGAAAGCAGTTCCACTGTACGACTTCGGCGAGTGTATTTCGCTAGGAAACATGAGAGAGAGAGAGATATAATGGAACAAAGGACCAAGTACCAGAGAGATCTCAGAGGCGAGAGAGTCATGGTCATGAGCGTCAGATGCAAAGGAGCAGCGATCAACACTGGCAGAAGCAGAGGAGAAAAGACTGAAGTTAGATTCAAGAGTGAAGATAACAGAGTCCGGGCTACAATCGCGAGGCCTGAGCACCGCCCTCGACGAGGATCGCTCCTGAAACCCCAACTCCGACATTGCTCAACGTTGGAGCGGCGTTCAGAGTAGAAGAACGTCGGGACGGAGGGAACCGACAATCTGCATTGGCGCGTATCACAAACAAGAGAGAGACCCCTCCTGGATTATGACGAGTGATGGAAAGCGGAACAAACAGGGAAGTGATTTAAGGATATAATGAGGTGGGCCGGACTAAGCGGATCATCCAAGAAAAAGGACAAATGGATTTATGGGTGAGGAAGATGAACCTTTTAACGCATCTTTCTAAGCTAATTCTAATTGACCAAGAGCATATAAACCTTTGACTGCAATTTTGAATGATGATATTGACAGGCTGTGCGAGTTCGGTTCTTGTGCTTTGGGCTATAAGCAAATGAATTGGTGGTAAGTAGTAATTAGTAACTAATCTCGCCACTACCACAGGAAGACCATTATGATTATGTCCGGTGTGTAAGTTTTTTCTCTGCATGACTGCATCTGCCACTCTGTGCTGTCCTCTCTCTGCGATAAATTAAAATAAGATTACCCTTGTCCTAATTAACAGAGAGAGAGAGAGAGAGAGAGGTTCTTTTTCTTTTTCTTTTTGAAGGCTTTCAACACACAAAAGAACAGTAAAAGCATCGGTGCATTTAGAGGGAAAATCATTTACACTAGTTATGCATCATTATATTACCACTTCCGCCGAAAACAATAAATAAAGCTAAGCATTAAGGCTGTTCAAAGGTTTAGGGCAAATTACATTTCGAAGATCCCAATTAAAAAGCATTTGCATTGAAAGTTTTAACAACTGATGTTTTTGTGACGTGGCTTCACATTTCTTTGATTGACAGTGAGAATACATTGTTATTTTTTTAGCTAGGAATATTTTAATCATTTAATTGTATAACTTTATTCTACCCAGATTTCTGCTTGAGAAGGGGATATTTTATTTATGAATTGTAACTGAAAAGGAATGGCCGTCACCTGGCTTGTTTTTTTCCTAAAAAGAAAATTCCTGTGTTTTGCAGGGAGTAATCTAGTATATCGAAAACGGATATTTGTGATGAAAGGCATGGTCCGTTGATTCTGGAAAATGACCATGTTTGGTCACAAAGATTAATAATGGTGGCTGTTGGGCGTAGTTTGGATGGGAAGGATACACTCCCTATGTTTGGTCTCATAGCATG
>QFDD01005720.1:0-12985 GCA_006871305.1 Vachellia collinsii | reverse complement strand
CTAATATTAAAAATAGACTTCATCCATTCACTTGTAAGAATGACTAAAAATAGAATTCAAGAATGTTGGCGGAAAATTTTCTGGTTCCCGTAGGTTTCAACTTTGTTGTGCTTGGCTTTTATTGAAGTTTCTATGAATTTTTTTTAAAATTTTCTTAAAAAATAATAGATAATTAAGAATGACGAAGAATTTATTGAAAAACATTACTTCTAATGGAAGGGGTTTTGATGGTCTAGACACAAGGTGGACTTTACATTTGTGTAAATATAACACATTTTTAAAAGAGTTATTCCTTATTGAATTTAACAGTAGTTGAATTTGAAGGGGTGTCGATCGTCACAACATGAGTTTGAATTTGTATTTGTATGAATGCAGAAAATATTTTTGACATGGTTATCCCTTATTAGATTTGACGATACTTGAATTTGATATAGTTGGATAGTTATATAGAAAAAAAAAAGAGTATAATGAAGATTTTACTCCCATACATGTTCAAGCAGAAAAAAACCATATATTTTCATATTATCATATAATATTTATGCATTGATTTTAGAGAGAAAAGAGACAAATTAATGATTTTATAGCTTAATGACATAAAAATTTCCTAAAAATAAGAGGTTACGAATTTGATCAATACTTATTATAATAATGATCATGTTGTTAATGCTTGTCCCTCAAACTACTTTTAACTAAAAAGAGAGATAAGTATTCACATGGGAAATAGCAAGGTTCAAAAAACCGGATCGGGCATTGAATCGGGTGAGACAGTGGTTCAAGGGTTAATGGTTCAGACCGGGTTCAAACCGGAGTTAGACCGGCTATATTAAAATAATATAATTTAATAGATTATATTTTATTTTAAAAAAAATTAGTAGATAAAACCTATAATATTATTTTATTTTACCCATATTTTAAATTTTTAGAGTTTAATTAAATATCAGTGATAAAAAATGGGATAAAATGAATTAATTTTGTTTTATATCCTCATGTATAAATTTGTTTAAATAGAAAACAAGAAATTAAAGACTCATTTTGTTACCATATTTTTTTTAAAAAAATTAATGAACCACATTATCATACTTTGATTCCCTTTTTTTCATTGTTTCTAGTTTTTAATTTTTTTTTTTTAAAAAAGAGGTGAACCGGTTGAACCACGGGTTCAACCGGTTCGGACGGTTTGACCGGTTCAACACCGGTTTGACCGGTTTGAACCAGTCACCAGTTCAAATGATCAACCGGACCAGACCAGCGGCCGGTTCACCGGTTTCCGGTCTGAACCGGCCGGTCCATCCAGTTTTTTGAACCATGGAAAATAGAGTACCAAAATAAATAAACCAATCATATAATGCAACAAAGGAAACTAAAACAAAGGTGTAATTAGGAGGATTCATGCTTGTAACTGTATATGCCAATATGCAATATGAGCACTTTGTGCATGCACTTGCCTCCATCCCACTTCCAATATCTACCCACTTGGCCTTATTTAAATTAATTATTTATTTCATCAAAAAAATTAATTATTTAACTACTCATCAACTTGATGATCTGTTCTGATGTCGGAGTGGTTTGATCTGTTGTGTTAATTTGGACCTCAAGTCTTTTTCTTTTCATTTGTTTATTGTGAAAAGCATCCAGTCTTTTCAGATATTCGTAAAAATTGTTCTCATATATGATATAACGTACATCAAAAAAGAAATAATTCTATTTTAAAATATTTTAATGCAAATATAAATAAATTCCATTACGCTAAAGTAGTAAAGTTATAATAATAGACCAATCAGATTTAATTATTAAACGTCAACCATCTCAAACACAAATCAAATTAATTATTTCCATTTATGTAACTTAAATTGACGGCATATTGTTCACCCAAAATGCATACAACGAGTATTATACTAATTAATATTATGCGTTGTTGGCAACTTGCCACTAATTAATATTTAATTGCCACTATCTATATGTATTAACAAAAAAAATGTCATATGCATTCCACCTGTTCACACTTTGTACCACATAATTAATTTACAAACTTTAAATATACACAAATTAAACATACAATCAACAACATATTATTCATTGATTCTAGGATCTGAAAGTGGCAGAAAGCTCTTAGTTAGTTCAAGTCATTTTTAAAATAATTAAGCTAGTGTTAGATATTAGTTTGACTTTTGCTTATTTAAAAACAAACTGGTCTGCTACCATAAATTTAAAAAATGATGCAAAAACTGCACATGCTATATAATCATAGTTTTGGAGTTGAAAATCATGATTTTTTATATTTATATTTTTAAGAAACTATTTTTTAAAATCTATTATTTAGATGTGTGTTTGAATTAGCTTTTAGATAATATCTTCTAGAGAAAAAGTGAGAAAAGTGATTTTGGAAAATAAATTTAAAAAAATAACTTCTTAAAAAGTAAAAAAAAAAACTTATGAAAAGTCATGGTTTTCAACCCCTAAGCTATGATTTTAAAAGTTAAAAACTATTCTAAAGAATTTGAGAGTATTTGTATGACTCACACAAAACTATGATTTTAAGAATTAAAAACTATTTTAAATTTTGGTAAAGTATTTGTCTACCCTATTTCTAAAACCAAAGTCTGAACCCAAACTATAGTTTTTAAACCATATTGTCACTTTTTTTTTTTCACGAAACTATTCAAGCTAATCCAAATACACTGTACAAACCAAACACTTCAATGATACAAGCCAAATATTATTCATAAGTTAAATAATGTCAAGTCGTCTCCCATATAAAATTATCTTACTATAAAAGATTGTAGACTGAGAATCTAATAAAGAAAAGCTTTAACAATATTGATCAGAACTCATAATCAGAATTAGATTTAATTATTAAATGTTAAAAAAAATCAGATTTAGTCGTATCATACATAATCATGATTAGAAATGATCCTTCTTGTATCATTTGATCAATGATCAGAATTGTGCATGTTTGGGTACATGGTTTGAAATTATGATTTGGATTCAAATCATAGTTCTAAAAAAAAAAAGAGTGGCTTATAAAAAAAGAAAAAAGAGTGGACAAACATCTTACTAAAATTCAAAATAATTTTTAACCCTTAAAATTATGGTTTTGTATGAGTCAGACAAATACTTTTAGATTTTTCAGAATAGCTTTTAATTCTCAGAACTATAATTTTAAAATGAAAATCATGATTTTCTAAAAAGCTATTCTTTCCCATTTTTTTAAAAATTATTCTTCAAAATCTATTTTTTAAAATCATTTTTACGCAAACTAAGACATAAACTATTCTCCAAAAGGTAATTCAAATATAAAAAATATCTAATCATTAACAGTAAGTATTATGTTTGGAATATTTTTGTCATATTTTATTTGTAAAAGACTTTACAAACACACATAGAAAATAGCCAAAAGAAATTGTCTTTGGGAGGGACTGATTCATCATAAAGTGATCAATCAATATTTAATTCTATACTAATAGATATATTCACATTTAATGTTTGATAGCGATTTGAACATGATAGCATCTAATTTGAAGATACATATCTTTAAAAAAGAAATATAATATTTTCCGGAAGTTGAGAATTTTATAATTGTTTTAAAAAATGAAAAAGTATATTTGATTTTTTGGGGGTGAAAATAATTAATTTGATTTGGGGAGATGGAAGTGCTGTCTCGTGCAATAACTATAAACGGCATGAATAACGAGGGGCGCCATTGTCACATTGTTACATTTCTGTCCGAGCCGTGAGCCGTCTCTTTCTGTCATATCAAAATCAAACGGTCATCCTCTCTCTTTCACTTAAACATTCATCTTGTTTAGTCGGCCACATTAAATATCTTTCTTTTTCTATATTACACCAACTTCACATTTTCTTTATCGAATATAGAGCTTGTTTGGGAAACACTTCCCAAAATCACTTTCACGCAAGCCGAGATAAAACTCTCTCACATACTAACCTCGGATTCTGTGAAATCAAGGTTTGAAATCTAGGTTTTGTTACTTCCCAAACAAGTCCATAAACACACAATAGTAATACCCTTAAAAATTCATATTAGAATTGTTTCAAGAAAGAAAAGTCGATATAGATTGCAAAATTAGAGCTAGAAAATTTATTTGTTACTATGTATTTAAATAAATAAGTATTTAATAAATATTTATCTGTGTCATTTCATTTTAATTTTTTGGGAATTCATCTAAGGAAGAATTTCACCTGTAATCATTTAAAACATAAACGAAATTCCACTTTTAAAATGTTTATTTTATTTGCAAATCCAACTAGCATACTGTGAACTTGATGGAGTGATCCGTAATCATATCGTAGTATAATTTTGAAAAAAATTGAAAAAAAGTTTTCCATTGAAAATTTTATTGGTTACAATGTATGATAAATATAATTTATTATTCTAATCGGCTAGCGTTTGTTAGATTACGTAAGTCAATATCTAGAAGACATTCACACATTATGACTTAAAATACCCTCATGCATTACACGAAATATACAACACATACATTAGTTAAAAACAACCTCTTCATGGTGATTAGTTAAGCCAAAAAAAAATATTTCTACACTGGTTTTATAATCAATGTAGATATAGCCGATATAAAATCTTCAACCACTTTCTGTACTATTTATATAGATTAATTGGATTCACGGTAAAAGTTTCTTTTTAAATGTAACTTATGGTATATGAAGTATGTGGGAAAAATTTTGTTTTAACGCACTCCTTTAATCTTATTTATATACAAGTTACTTGCTGCGTGTTTTATATAAACTAAAGAAAATTTTAAACCTTATTAACTTTACTTTAAAATTTAATAACTTTTCAAATTTTATCTCTATTTAACATATAAAACTATATATTCACATGAAATTTTACTTATATAAATATGATTAAATAAAATATTCATTTCTATTATATAAAAATAAATACGACTAGGGGAGCACTGCTTTCTACACTAGAAAATAAATGAGGAATGATTATTGACATGATAGAGGCACTTAGAGAGGTGTGGGGAGAGAGTGAAATAAATGGGAATAGTGAGGAGTGATTAGGCGAACACAGGAGGCCACGAGCAAATCAATTTTCTCACGGCGCCGACATATCTCATGAAGGAAAAAAAAAAGGTCTCAACTTGTATTCTCCCGTTATAAATACCCCTCTTCCTCCTCCTCCTCATCACACCCCTCACTAGCTAGCTACCTCATCTGTATCTCTCCCTATATCTCCATTTCATATTTTCTCTGTCTTCTCTCTCACAAAAATGATGATGGATTGCCAAACATGGCCTGAGCCTGTGATCCGAGTCCAGGCCTTAGCTGACAGCGGTTTAACCACCATACCAAAACGTTTCATCTCTCAGACACCCACCGCCACCACCTTTCTCCACCACCGCAATGCTTCCTTATCACATGATGATCTTGACATTCCCGTCATTGACCTCGCCGGAGACCCGGAGGAGATAGTTCGCCGAGTGGGGGAGGCGTGCCGGGAGTGGGGTTTCTTTCAGGTGGTCAACCACGGCGTCAGGCACGACCTCATGAGGAATGCCAGGGCCTTGTGGCGTGAGTTCTTCAACCAGACGGCGGAGCTCAAGGAGGAGTTTGCCAATTCTCCGACGACTTATGAGGGCTACGGCAGTCGCTTGGGTGTTCAAAAGGGTGCCGTTTTGGATTGGAGTGACTACTTCTTCCTCCATTTCATGCCTGCTTCTCTTCGCAACAAGGCTAAGTGGCCTGCTACTCCACCATCTCTCAGGTACTATTTCATGTAAACCCCAAAAATTTATAAGACTTATCTGTAGAGTTAGATAATATAACGCCCAGCATGCTAAAAACCAACTTCACTTTTGTTAAAAAGATTAAAGAAACTAATTAAATATGTATCAATCATTAAATCAGATGAATTCATTTAGATAAAATTGATAAATATAAATATTTTTAAGTAGTATATTTAATTTTTTTAATTTATTTAACAATAGTCAACTTATTTTTATATTAAAACCAGATGGTAACTAATAAGCTTATTTCTAATACGTATTATTGTATTATTACATGACTACTTCTTCCTCCATTTCACCCTAAACCCTAAACCTGTCAAGGTAAAAGTTGTTTGTTGGGATTACTTCGCTTAGTAATTTTGTGACAAATTTTGTTTCTTTGTTTACCACTCTCTCTCTCTCACACACACACACACACATATTGATGAATAATTTTTTTTATAAGGCACATTCTGCCTTACATTTAAAGATAGCTGGGAGAGTTAATACCATAAATAGCAAGTCTTGAGACGCTATAAAGAGTTCATTGGACCCTTTCGTTGTTGAATGCATATGAGGTGATTAGTCACACAAAAGAAGCCTTACGAAAAATATAGTTAAAACAAAAAAAAAAAAAATAAAGAAAAGAAGTCTAATTAATACTGTTATGCAGTTTTTTGTGCCAAGTTTCAACGTATTGATTAGATAAGCATATAGAAAATTTAGGACTAATTTTATTTATTTTCTATATATTCAACTTTACTCAAAATTTTGTCTTCAATTATATATATAGTACTTGTTTGGGTAAGATTTTAGGTTAAAATAATGGTAGGAGAGGGGGTGAGGACGACCTACCTTTCATTGTTAGAATATGATATTTCAAAGCTTTTCTGTATTTTTCACATTTCTTTTTTAAAACAAACAACCAACTGCTTTAATTTCTTGCTAAAATGGATCCTCTAATTCCAAAAGTAGCAGCAGAAAGTGAGGTTTTAATTTATCTTTTTTATTTGTATTTGTGACGTTATTTTCATGAAAAATAATAATTAAATAATAAAAAAAACAAAACAATATATAAATTATAACGTGTCAAAAAAAAAATCAATATATTGTTATTTAATAGAACGTATTATTTGTGCTTTATTTGATACTGACAATAAACAACCGAACTCCTTTCTTCTCACGCACGAGGCGGAAGATTCAACTTTAATTTGGAATCCTGAAAGTCTACCTACCAATGACGTGGTGCCAAGTAGTGAACAAAATATAATGCCATGCAAAACGTGGTTTAAAAAAAAAAATTAATTGTAAGCGCCACGAAACATCAGCTTGAGAACAAAAGTAGGTCAATAACAAATAAGATTAATCAAGGAGAATTGATTAATTCCGCAATTAACAAGTCTATATGCCCCATTCAAAGATCAAGTTCCACTTAATATATATATATGTATGTATTTCTGTAAATATTCATGGTCAAAGTTTGTGTAATTGATAAATCTTGCCAGTACCAACCAGATTTTCAAAACATGTTTTATTCCTGTGGTGGTACATGCATCACATTTATGTGTGTGGCTATGAAGAAAGCGTACAAACAGCGTCCAACTAAAGAATACAAAAAGCAGATGTCGGGCTATATATAGAAAAGGGATTGTCAATAAAAAGACAAACCCAACCATTATCATCATCATCATCTTTTATCACAACTCTTTCTTTTCTTTTCCATCAATCAACTTTATATATTGGACAAGTTATCTATGTGGTTATTCATTAATTGACTGATATAATATTTATATTTTCTTAATCAATACAGGGAAGTGGTTGATGAATATGGAGAGGAAGTGGTGAAGCTAGGAGGAAGGATAATGAAGATAATGTCAGGGAATCTAGGGTTACAGGAGGATTATCTTCTGAATGCATTGGGAGGAGAAGAAGGGATTGGTGGTTGCTTGAGGGTGAATTTCTACCCAAAGTGTCCACAACCTGATCTCACACTTGGTATCTCACCACATTCTGATCCAGGGGGTCTCACCATTTTGCTCCCTGATGACCATGTCTCTGGCCTCCAAGTTCGCAAAGACGATCGTTGGATCTCTGTTAAACCTCTCCCTAACGCCTTCATTATCAACCTCGGCGACCAACTTCAGGTCTATCTCCCTCTAATTTCCACTACTGCAAAAAAAAAAAAAAAAGGCTCTTTTGGGACCACTTCAGGAACCGATTCTGTTCAATCATTGTTTTTAAATTACTCTATAGTACTTTCTAGACCGATTCAGGAGGCAATGGGTCTAGAAAATTTAATTTAGACTGCTATATTAGGAACTAGTCCATCAACATTTTTAAAAATGTCACTGAGCATGCTTTTTAAACCTTATCCTTCACAATCAGTATAGAGAGGGCTGTTCAATTAACCTATTCTGTGCCGGTGTTCCCCTTTTAAATGTTGTCATGTATTTCATTGATATTGATATTTGGATGTGTATTTGTGTAGATTGTGAGCAATGAAATATACAAGAGCGTGGAGCACAAGGTGGTGGTGAACTCAAAGAGTGATAGAGTGTCACTGGCTTTCTTCTATAACCCTAAGAGCGATGCAGTGATTGAACCAGCCAAAGAGCTTGTGACAGAGGAAAGGCCATCTCGCTATCCACCTTTGACTTTTGACCAATACAGAGTCTTCATTAGGACCAAAGGAATTTGTGGCAAAGCTCAAGTTCAGTCTCTGACGAATTGCAATAATTAATCATTAAGAGTAATTGTAATCTAATTCCATAAATATATCCCATTAATAACGAAATTACCTCTTGTATTTCTATATATATCCGAGCCAAAGCTTCTATATATGTAGTGCTACCCTTTAATTTTATGGAAAATATGTGTATGCTTTCAGCAATGCGATATGATTAAGAAATAAATTATCTTATATGCCTCTTCATAACTATGGCCTCATAACATGACACGACTACGATGAGTTCTATAAGTGTGTGTGTAAATGGATGAAACATAAATAACATAAAAGAAAAGTGATATACGTTTCCGCTAATTTTAGTGAATTAACTTGGGGAATAAAACGAATAGTGGAGGTGGGAACATTGGTGGGGGTGACATAGTACTTGCCCGCAGGGTACCTTAAATAAAGCTTTATGGCTGCATGTGATTTTGAAGGAAAATATAGAGCATGTGACTAAGTTGAGAAACAGGAATAATTGCATAAAAAAGAAGTACAAAGACTAAAGCTGAATATATAGGGCAGGCTTTTGAGGTTACTTCACACAAAAGTGCAAACAATATATAATAATTAATACAAGATGTGTTTTTTTTCAACCATATATAGCTCATACCACTTTTTCTTTTTCTTTTGTTTTCTAGTCACTAAATTATAAAACACATGGGTGGACCATAAAGTTATTAAACAACTCATGTGGTCCTCCAACAACCCTATGAAAATATGACATTTTGTAAAGAAATTGACGAAAACATTTGCATTCATACATACATCTAGATAGTGATACAAGAATATATATATATATATATATATATTTGTGTGAAAGGTTGAATTTATACCTCATCATTTTTAACATTCATAATCTTCTCTTGTCTTTCTCCAAATACATCATATATAAGTAAGTTAGCACCCTAAAATATTTTTCTAGTAATTCAATATTCTAAACTAATTTTTGGTATATCCAATAGCCTAAAGATTTTTTTTTAGTAACATCTAGTATCCTAAAATATTTTTAATACATCTAGAACCATTAAGTATGTTTCTAGTAGTACTCAATATTCTAAGTTTAGGGGGTTGTTCCTACTGAGAAAAAATATTTTACTGGTAAAAATTGTATCAAAAGTAACTTTATAATACTAGGTGATATTGTAAAAATACTTTAAGGTACTAAATGTATAAAAATGTAGTTTAAGATACTATACGTTACATGGCAAAGCCTTGGACACATAAAAATTTATGTATACTAATTGATATTAGTTCATCATAATGTGGTGAATCAATATTTAAATTTTCACTAAGAAATGTGACTATATTAAATACTCGATAGTATTTTAAATATGATTACCTTAAGTAAGAGGATGATAGAAAAATACTTGTGCTAAGGACAAAAATATTAATCAGCCATTGTAGGGTTTACTGAATACTTTACAAATGAAATAAGACATATTTTCCCTAAGTGTACACACACACACACACACACATATATATATATATATATATATTAAGCATGCATGAAGTATGTACACAGTTGATGACTTGTGAATATACTTACTATACACATTAAACAAGGTAAGGGATCATGGTTTTTTTTTTAATAAGAAACCTCATTTATTCAATAACTTAAAAACAACATAAATTAAAGCCTACAAAGACAAGATATCATCCTTCCTCAATTTCCATGCCAAGCAATTGGTGTGGAGGTTGATCATATGTGACAAAATTACCTACAATACAACGAGATAATCTTGCCTGACAATCAGGAATAGGGAGATGCTCCCTATATGAATATTTAAAGACAACATACCAATCTCTATTAATAATCATCCTAGTGTCCTCAATGATATCATTATAAGGATGGTTAGCGTCTCCCCCTCATGTTGCTAAGTTTATGGCCTACAAGCAATCAGTGTACACAAGGATCTTCTTATAGCCCTTTATCCAGCACATGTTGCATCCATTGATAATTGCAATCATCTCTACAATTGCCAATGGAACGGTGGTAAGTTTGTTCCGCATACATCCAGTTGTTTTCTGGCCGTTGATGACTCCTCCACATCCACTTCTTTCATCCTGCAGAATTGATCCATCTACTTCAAGATTGATGAACTCACTCTAGAGGGTATCCCTATTTTGGTGGGTCCATAGATCCTTTGTATAAAAGAAATAATTCCTAACCAAGTCCTTTTCTAGGCTTGCCCTAAACAAGCTATCTTAACAGTACTTAGATTAATTTTTCTAGAATAGCTTCGGAAAAAAAAGTGATAAAAGTGATTTTAGAGAATAGATTTTGGAAAATAACTTCTTAAAAAGCTAAAAAAAAACATTTTTGGAAAACTATTCTTTAGAATATAAGATTCTTAATAGGCTCTAAAGGATTAAACAGCTTTGTACAACGAATAGTCTATCTAGATGTTCCAACAAATATAACTAAATAAAGTAGGCTTAGAAATATTGAGAGTATGATCTTGTCTTGCTTCATGCTTTAAATTAATTCCATTTTAGCCACTTTGCTCTCTTTAATGAAATTAAGGTAACCACCACTCAGGTGATAGGACAGATTGCCATCATTGCGTGGCATTCAAACAATTCCGAATAAGGTGCATCAAATCTTCAGGTTGTGGACATCCAAAGGGCCAAGAGGTTGAATCAATTAAACCATGCCTCGCTCTCAGAGTACACTTCCAATCCTTACCGATCAGGTTAGGGATCATGGTTTTGACGTGCATCTATACCTAAGGGTGTTATCAATCAGCTTTTTTTTTTTTTGGGTGATAGTTACCAATCAGCTTTACACACACAAGATCATTGATGTTGATAAGTGATGCCACAACGATGCGTATATTACTGAATATGGGTAATTGAGGATAACATAATGTTATGTCCAAGTTAAAAAAAAAAGAAAAAAAAAATTTAGGCAGCCATGTGTCCCATGGGTTCTTAATTAAATTATGTAATACTAGAACATTCGAAACTCTGAGAACTATATATATAATACGATCGAAAAGCCTAATCTAATTATCACGTTTTTAATGTCAGTGTGATGAACTAACCACAACTAATATCATACACTAATCCACCCATCCACCTCAATTAACGTCACTCATTTTTGGAAAAATTCAAGGAGCACACTCTGCGAAATCAAGCTTTGATTCATCATTTTATTTATATATGTGTGTGAATATATAAAATATAATTCGAGGGTCAAATTATATTTTTAAAATTAAATAAATACCCAATATAATTTAGAAAAAATTTGGAGAAAGACATAACAGAATACAGAGAACTAGAAAAAAAATGTGCTACATATACACGTGCATGCATGGGTTTATTAGAATATTAGAATTAACATATCAAGCTTCCACACTAAATAATAGACCAACAATTCTTAATCACACACGCGCGCGCGCGCACACACACACACACAAGGAATACGGTTCTACTCAATCAAGCTCAAACTCTTTATTGTCATATATCCATCAGAAAGCATACTAGAGAATATGACATGTAGTTTTCCATCTCCTTTTGCTAGGTCCTTCATGCAAACTCGTCCCAAATATACAAACATTATAGTCACATGCGTCATGAATATATATGTGTGTATTATACATATAAATATATATTATTTCCCTCTTTTATTTTATTTATTGAACAAACGATAATTATCCTCAAAACTCTCGCAACAAGAAGCTTGGAATCAAAGATGATTCAGATGATGAAAATGAAGCTGCTGCGAGCTGATTCCAAGGAAGTAGGTCCCAGTTTTGGTTGCAGAATTCTGGAGTGGGTGATGATGAGGATGAAGAAGAAGAAAGCTCCGAACTTGTTGGGAAATTAACCCTAATAGTGTCATCATCTTTGACGACTCTTTGCTTTTTGTGTGAGACAACGTAGGACGTACTGTGCTTGGAATCATAAGTAGCAGGTAATTGATCATTGGATTCCTCAGAAAGACAAGACATTGATGTGGTCGTAGGTGCACTGTTAATATGATGGAGCTTATTATTGCCAGCAGGTTTTGTGGAGTTTTGATAAGTTTGGCCAAGTCTGTCCAAGTATTTCCCTTGAGCTTCCATTTTTAGCTTCAAGCTCCTTTGAACCTTTCGATTCCAATAATACAAACAATATATAATTTCATTAATTACAAGGCTTTTTTGTTAAAAAAAAAATAATAATTCCAGTTAGAAAATCATCTACTGTTATTTAAACTTTTGTTTCTTCATTGTCAGTTGGTGTATAGAGAAAACTATATTTAGACATTCACATCATAAAAATTTATGTTATAATTTAAAAAGTGTAATTGTTTCTCAGAATAAAATCATTCTGATGCATATTTTGGGATGTTTAAAAAAAAATTGCTAGCAAGTTATATGTTGAAAGATCGAAGTTACTAAAGTGATAACTTTTTTTTAAAATTTGGATATATAGCAAGTCTTATAAAGATTAGTCGTAATTTTGATTTTTTTTAATACAAGATCTTCTACCTAAAAATTATTAAGATCGGGTCATTATATATATATAT
>QFDD01005719.1:0-14104 GCA_006871305.1 Vachellia collinsii | reverse complement strand
ATATTTCTAATAGTTCAGTGATAAAAAAATGTATGCCTTACGTTTATGTAAATTGCACTTTACATCTTGAATTTTTGTTGATATTGTATAATTTGTTTACCTATTTATAAAAATAGATCTGAAATTGTTTTAAAAAAAATTAAAATTCTTTAGTTTGCACAAAAATTTGTATAGTTCTAAATAAAAAATGATGATAGTATACATATCTCTATGATATAAAAACTATAATAAGTTGTACTATCCACAATTAATCATTTGTAAATACGGCAATTTATTTCTATACTTTTGCTTGACGCATTAAAAACTTACACTAATTAAAACAAACAAAATTTAGAAAAATATTTACATTAATTTTTAAAATAAAAATTTCAAGTTTATTTTAATAAGACTAAAAAATATATCATTTTATATTTACTATTCACAGTAAAATAATAAAATTTGTTAAGAGTTTAATTTTAAACTTATTCATGTTTTAAATATAAAACATCGTTTTACCGGAAAAAAAAAGTGTATTATATTTAACCTAATTATATTGATTGATTGGGCAACATTATGCATATATACGGATTCATACATACATACATATATATATATATATTGATGGTATATTGAATAATTGGTATTGATACAGTTGTTCATTGAAAAATTGTAAGACGGAAGGTTCAATTTGATTTGATTTTACCTAGAAGACCACAATATGCTCTTCTTGATGGTAAAGCTGCAATTGCGGTTACTATGGAATGGACAAAAGTGAAATCAAACACCACATTGGTTTGTGATCTATGTCAGAGAAAGAAAAATCAAAACCAAAATAAAGAAAAAAAGAGTTTTAGTGAATAGAGAGGTAGAGAGAGGGGAGAGAGGGGTGGAGAGAGAGAGAGAGACGCAGAAGCTGACCGTTGCCTGGTGGTGCTTCGGGAAGAGGCAGACCGTCGCCGGCGACTAGCTGGCTGGAGCAGCAACATTGGAAATCTCAACCCTAATTTTTCAAATTCGAATTAATACATCACACTACCAATCATTGGTCGCATATTCAATCAAACCTTCGAACTCAACTAGTCTTACTGCATCTTCCTGTCCCTTTTTATATTACATTATGTGAGGTAGCTTCAGAGCTGATAAAACTTCAGATCCTCCTCAATATTCCACTTCCATTACAGGTTAGTTCCCCTGATTGACTTTGTGCTTATGTGGGGTTCTTCTTTTGCTTTAACTTAACTTGGCACTTGTTTGTGCGGTTTTGCTTGTGGATTTCAAGGTGCTATTATGGTTCTCTCGAGTAATTTGGGGGGGAATAGTCACTTGTGCATTTGGGTTAATTACCTTCAAATCACAAGTACTTGTCAGTTGTCACCCAGATTGATGAAAGTGATGTTTGCTCATATGATGGTTTTCTTAGCCTTTGCAGTGATCAAGGTCTTTAATACCATACCTCAAGTTTTCTGCTTCTCTGAATTTTTTAAGATTCGTTGTTTGTCGTGGTCTGACCGGAACAATGGCTATGTAATGCTTCACTTGTTACGAATGCTTGACTGCATCTTGCTTGTGATGAATTGAAATTTTGCTTGATATATCCTGCTTTGATCTCAGTTTTCCAGAGTCAATTTATCTCCCCTCCCCATATCCAGTTTTTCTGCAACCTAAAGCCATTCTCACCTATATATGCTATAGACCATCTAAGTTGGTTCTCTAATGAATCATTGTCTCTTAGTCGTTCCCGCGATAAATTTTTCCTTTCCTTCACATTTTCACTTTTTGGTGGATTTGCATTGATGGATGAAACATAGGTTGAAAAAGAAACACTGCTGTTTCATATAGCAGTTCTTTCCAAATGTCATTGTAAAAATGACTTAATATGACAATGCTATAAACGCCAGCTGAAAATTCCTGATCTTGGTTGCACGCGAGTTTACCCAATTCTGAGGAACTCATTTGAGTTTTGGTGAGACAGGATGTAGTGTCTCGTGATAGTTTTTTTTATGGGAAGAGAAAGAGGAGTAGTTTACTCAAATGTTCACTCACACAGAGCAATTGGATACTGAAAATTCCAATTTCTTTTCTTGTCCTGGACTTGTACTTGTTTAAGCTCCACAAAACAATGCAGAAAACTGCCGACCCTTCAAATTGCAACCAAAGAGATATATAACGTGGACTTACTCATTGATGCTCCATTACATATTTAGGGAGTTCTTCAATCTTCTATGCAAACTTATTTGCTTCAATTAACCATGCATATGAAACTTTTAGCTTTGATGTTTGAGTTAATAACTGCATTTGATCAATTGTTGATGTAGAATTCCATTGATCGTTTATAGTTAACTACACTGTTTCTCAAGATTTGTTTGAACCCGTTTCTCTTGAATCTTGACATCTGCAGGGACAATATCATTTCTTTTGTTATTCAAAATTACACTTGAAAAGAACCTCTTTGATTGGAGTTTGTTTTTCGGGGTATTGAGTCTTCGAATTGTGTGGAATAAACGAGAACACCAGTGAAAATAGTTTTGTTTGAAACCAGTCAATTAAATTTTGCTTTAACTTGGGTTCCTAAATCAATGTTGAGGGCTCCTGTCCTATTGTACTTCTTCTATGTTGTTCAGTAATAAGTTAACAGTTTTCTTTTTCTGCTTAATTTGAAGTATCTTGTGTGACTCAAGTGGGGGTAATTTAGTTTGTGCTTTCAATTTCAATGTCAAGGGTATCAACTTTCTCCTTATACTAAATATGAGGGGATGCAAGAGTAGTTTAGCTTGATGATTAATTAATTTTTATTTTCTTTTATGCCTTACTTTTCAGTGTTGGTGCATCATAAATTAATATGCGGGATAATGACAAGAGTGTAAATATCGGAGGATCTAGAAAATACAAGAATTCAAAGGCACAAACTGAATTAAAGCCATGCTCATCATTGAGATTCAAAACCAGTGGCCCAAAATCCCAAGTGAAGAAGCATAAATTAAAACCAAAATCTCATGCACACAGAGTTGGTGCAAATATATCAAGGAAGGCAGTCACTGACTCTTCTAAGGAGGAGCCAAGCAAGGACTTTTCAAATAAAAAATTGATAATTGGAAAGAGTCTACATAAAACCAATGGAAATCCATCACAGAAGTCCAGCTCATCAAAACCTCAAGGTGAAAAAGTTTCTCTTGGCTCTAAGAAAGAGGCTAATGATGTTGATGGAGAGGTAAATACTCAGAAGCTTAAAATGAGACAGAGAAAAAAGAAAAACCGAAGAAATAATGTGGATCTTGATGACGCTTCACGCCTGCAGAGGAGACTAAGGTATCTTCTGATTAAAATAAAGCGAGAGCAGAACCTTATTGATGCTTATTCTGGAGAAGGTTGGAAAGGACAGAGGTATGGGAAATTTTCCTTTAGTAATTTCTCTCAAATGTGCTGTTTACTCTTTTTAATGTTAAGATCCTTCCATGCTTCAAAACTAGAAAAATCTATCATAATGACAATAATGATATAATTGGAATCATGTTAGAGTTAAAAAGTATACATTAAGATATTGATTGAAAATTTTCACATGGGACTTGAGAATGTTAAATCCTAATAAAAAATTATATGCTTAACTTGCTGGTGCTTGAAATGTATGATTAAATTGTGTTTCAATATGGATATTACCGGGGTCTTTATACCCATGTCATGATTTAGATGTCAAATAAAATGGAAATACTGATGTTGCTGATATTTTCTTATTATGGAATTGATTATCACAGTCAAGAGAAGATCAGGCCAGAAAAGGAGTTGCTAAGAGCTCGGAAGCAGATTTTACAATGTAAGCTTAGTATTCGTGATGCCATTCACCAGTTGGATACTCTTAGTTCGGTCGGTAGCATTGAGGGCTCTGTCATTGCTCCAGATGGATCTGTTTACCATGAACATGTGAGCATGTATCCACGCTTCAATTATTTAAAAATATTATGCTCTTGAAGCTTTCTACATTGTCTAGTTCAAAATTTGTCACTATTGCTTTTGACCTATTACTAAAATTATCTTTTTCCTTATTACTACTGCTTCTACTACTTTGTATGCAAGTCGTATGGTGAAAAAGAATGTTGGATTTTTAAAACCTGTACATTCATTTTTATTTTATTTTATAAATCCAGATATTCTGTGCAAAGTGCAAATTGCGTGAAGCTTTCCCAGATAATGATATTATACTATGTGATGGCACGTGTAACCGTGCTTTTCACCAAAAATGTCTTGATCCTCCATTGGACACTGAAAATAGTGAGTTCTTATCCAAGCTTGTTGACTTGTTCAATAACCTAAATTGTGCTGACTTAATTACGGGATCAACTTGTTTGATTATACTTTGTAGTTCCTCCTGGAGATCAGGGCTGGTTTTGCAACTTTTGTGAATGTAAGATGGAAATTCTAGAGTCAATAAATGCGCATCTTGGGACTCATTTCTCCCTAGACAGCACTTGGCAGGTAGTCACCTTACTCTTTATTGGTTTTTTTTCCCCTTCCCATATAAAATGTGTGCGTGTTCCTAATAGTGATTTTTAATGTTTTGCTCTTGTAAATTAAGGATGTATTCAAGGAAGAAGCTTCCATACCTGATGGTGATACTAGTTTACTGAATCCAGAAGAAGAATGGCCATCGGATGAATCTGATGATGATGATTATAATCCTGAAAGGCGAGAGGATAGCCACAATATCAGTGCAGATGATATTGATGGTGATGCATCTGATGATTCAAGTAGTTCTACCAGTCTATGGAATTCAGATGATGGATATTCTCCAGGAATAGGAAAGGAAAGCATTGACCATGAACTTTTCTCTGTGAATAGTTGCATAGATTCTGATGAATCTGGAGAGATAGCATGTGGCCGGAGGCAGCGAAAAGCAGTTGACTACAAGAAACTCTATGATGTGAGTATATCAAGTTATCATTAGAGTGCACCAAAGCTATCAATTGTTGAAGTTGATAGGTTTAGTTGTAGGTAATATCAAAGTTACATTTTACTGACATATTCATGGTTTAGTGCTTAAATTTAAGGCCATCATTTCGCCAGTCACTTTACAGGTATAAAATGTTGCTTTTTATTCCCAAAAGAATTATCCTTATCTTTTTTTTACATAAATTTGGTTGAAAAAATTTGTTGACCTGTTTTTACTATTCCTCACAAGACTTTTTAACAAAATCTGAACTCTGATGTCACTTTTATTAATGTTATGGTACTGGTTTAGTAAAGAATTATCTTCATGGGAAAATCTTGAATATTGGAGCATAAACATACTATTCTATTGATTTCTTTTGACGTGATTAAATCTCATTGTAGGAAATGTTTGGGAAAGATGCTCCTGCACTTGAACAAGTTAGTGAAGATGAAGACTGGGGTCCAGGAAGAAGAAAGCGAAGAGAAAAAGAATCTGATGCTGCTAATACCCTGATGACTCTCCATGAAAGTGAGAACAAATGTTCTAATAACGAGCAGAATGTAATGACGGAATTTTCTTCAGACTACCAAAGTAAGAGGCCTTGTTTCAGGCTTCCACGCCATGCAGTTGAGGTGCTACTAATTGCATTTGTTGTAATTTTTTCTTTGTTCTCACAAATTGGAGTTCTGGTTGAGAACAGTTTATATCGGTAATGAGTGTTATATACTCTAATTTGTGTCCTTGCACTTTCTTATGGAATGTGCCAGAAACTTCGCCAGGCTTTTTCAGAGAATGAACTTCCTCCAAGATCCGTGAAGGAGGGTCTTTCAAAAGAGTTGGGACTAGATGCTGATAAGGTTCTGACATTCAATCTTCAATCAATTTTTTTTTTGTTGGTGTCTATCTTCATAGGACCTTAAAGTTGTTTTTTGCTTTCCGTTCACATTATATATATTTCACTGAAGTCAACTTCATAACATCCATCTCCCTACTGTTATTTGTACTGTTTTCAGTCCTTATTTATTATCTCTAGCCACTTTATATCTCTTCGAAGTTCAAACCTCTGGTTGGTTTCTGACATTAGTTAGAAAATTCAGGTTAGCAAATGGTTCAAAAATGCACGTTACTTAGCTCTTAAAGCCAGAAAGGTAAGCTTCGTTGTGATATTTTTCTGTGTCATTTTCTTATGCAATAGTTTCAAGTCCTCCCTTTCCTTTCTCAGGCTGATTGTTTTCGTTTAAGAAATTGTGGTGTGTTTAGCTCTTAATAATCATCGTTTTTGTATGTTATTCTGTAAGACACAGAAGTATGGTGTCCAAATCTGGTCTTCTGTCTTTGTATTAACGGTATTGAACAGATTCCGAGCAGTTGGAGGGAATTGAAATATGTCTTGATGTAACGTCACTAGATGACTTGGTAGGGAAGGATGGCGTGAAAAAATGCCTCGGACATCATTATACAAGACAGGAAAATGAATAGTATGCTAAGCAGAGCATATTTACCTTTGTGACCTTGAATAATGAACATCACTTTATGTTCTTCCTCAGTTTGTGAATAGTCGAAACTTTGGCTAGAAAAAAAACAAGAATTAGGGAAAATAATTGAAGCCTCGCACTCTTGATGGACTTGTCTCACAGTCACTGAAGAAGACGCTTGACATTATCTGTGGGGTTGTTCTTCATTGCTTTGCATCAATGCATGCTTTGTTTCAAGAAATGTAGGCTTTGGTGTTGCCAATGTAGACATCTTATTAGGCATTCAGACGTTTGGTAAACTGTGATAAAAGTTTAAGGTGTTTTGCAGCAAGCAGAAGAAGCAGAACAGCCTCAAAGCATCACTTGTAGCAACCCGAAAGATTCTAGTTTACAAGATCTGGAGATAGAACATTTGACATCAAATGAAACCTCAAAAGTAACTTTGACTGAACCCCAAACGAATGCTACAAATGACAGCCCCAAAAAGCGCTTAAAGTCATCCCGTGGTAATCCTTTGAAGAAAAGGAAACAAGAGACATCTCAAGCTCAATCAAAAGAAAATGGCAAGAAGGTACCTTTCTGTGAAATGTCATGGTGTGTACTATTCTGTATGCTTAAGACTAACTAATTCTCAAGTAGAACAAATATATAAGACCAAACCAATTACGGAAGAAAATGTGCTTACTTTTCTAGGTTGGTTTCAATGGAGAAGTTTTATATGTAAATGTAAATATAGTAAATAAATGATGGTATAAGCTATGTGGCCACTAAGTCCATGTACCGCATAGCCGTTAGGTTAGTTATGACTAAGATATTGTAGATATGACTAATGGCCATTAGGATAGCAGCATCCTATATATCAATTCTGATAAATCCCTCTCTAATTTAGGCTAATGCTATCCTAACGGCTAGTAGTCATAACTACCCTATTTTGGCTATAACTAACCTAAAGGCTATGCTGTTCAGTTCATGGACTTAGTGGCCCCATGGCATATATCATAATTTATTTACTATATTTACATTTACATATCAAAGTATGTCTAACATATTTGCTTCTCATCTAGCAGTTCCCTTGTACCAGCAATCAAGTAGGTAGATATAACAATTAAAAAAATGGACAAAAGCAAAACAAAATGAATATACTTTATCATGATCCATGGGCTTTTGCATTAAAATACTGGTCCGATAGGGTATATAGTTACAAGTCTATTTTGTTGGAGGCTATTGGGCTTTGCTCCAAAATTGGCTTGGTGGAGTTCAGTGATGAGGTTGTAATGTTGTTTTCCAGGACCTGGTGGAGTTCGGTGATGATGTTAGCTTGAAGAAACTGTTGAAAGCAAAACGGAAGAAAGTAACTTATAAATTTGAGGGAGACTCTGAAGCAGCAGAGTTAGAATTTGAGAGACTTAGCAAACTGATGAATAGAGTAGACAGTATGAAGCAAAAAGTTCTTAGAATTAAAAGTCACACAGCAAAGGATTCAGAAGAACCCAATTCCAAAGAGCCCTTGGTTATATATGTACCCGTAGCTGAGTTGAAAGAAAAGGGTTGAGTTGTGAATTATTCTTACCAATTTTACAGGGCAGGTTGATCTTTGATTGTTTTTTTTCCTGCCCCACCTTTTGTATGATGACATTCTCTCTGGATATGATTCTACTTAATCAAAGAATAGCATACGTAATTGGGACACTTTCTCAAGAGGATCCAAATTTCTTATTTGTGATTCATATGATCAATGTAGTTCTTTATATAAGATCCGCTTTAAGGGGGGAAAAATGCTATAAAGTGGATTTTATATTGAGAATCGGATGGAGTAATTTTTTTTAACAAAAAATTGTTACAAAATCTCCCATTAGAAAATTTATTGTCTAAAAGTACTTAAAAATCCAAACCCTTAAGGGAATGCAAGTGCAGCTTATATTTAGTTGGTGAAAATCTTCTTCACTTGTGTAACATTCTTTAATTATAGGAACATGTCTCACGTTTTACACATAATTAAAGATAGGTTGTGCACAGTTGAAAATAAATTGTATGTAGTTAAAGTAGAATTTGTACCTATGGAGGATAGATTACAACTAAGTTATTATACAAATTTCAGTTAACTTTAGGACAATAAATTTTGCGGTTGAGGATTTTTCAGTAACTTTTTCCTTTTTTTTCAATATCCATCGCATTATTATCATTATTATTTAATATTGTATATGTTGTTATGTTGAAAATTAACATGGATGGCTATGGATTGAAAGCTACTAATCACTATAATTAAAATATCTAATTCGAGGGGATATTCAAATCTTGCTGATGTTAGGTGAAAAGTCTCAATTTAATTTTTTTTTTTTAATTATTCGAGTCAACTCGTAATGATGAAACGTATTTTATCTGGCAGTTGTAGATTAATCTAGATATGTTTACTGTTGTATAAAGAAATATTAGATTGGGAAGTGACAAATATTGTATACATTTTCTTATTTAATGTGACGTTTTTAATTAAAATATATAAATGTCTAGTATGAGATTTTTGTATGCCTGTAGTATTTTTATAAATCTGTATGTTTGGGTGATATTTTTTCCAACAGGTATATGATTCTTCAATCAAATAATACACTAGCACTTCACCCAAAAAAAAAAACACTTGCAAAACACTTATTTAAAATTGTATCTAGGTTGTTATATAAAATATTGGTGTGAATGGTAAATTTCATTTTTATTGAGAAAAAGGATCCCAATATGTTTTGGGAAAATTGGGGAAAAATCCCTCATTGGGAAGTTAATTGTAAAATATGATCTGTTCAGTTGCACATGTGAAAGCTCAGTTGCACACGTGGAAGCTCAATTGCATATGTGGAAGCTCAGTTGCATATTATGGAAGTTCAGTTGCACATAATGTGGAAGCTCAGTTGCATATTATGGAAGCTCAGTTGCATCTGTATGGAAGGTCCCATTTTGCAATTAACTCTCCAATGGGGGATTTTTCCCCAATTCTCCCATATGTTTTTTAGGCCAACTTTTTGCTTTCTCAAAGAGACAGAAGAAATTTTAAAATATTGGACAGTATCAATTTTTTCAAAAAATATCTTCAATCATTAACTATCTTTACATTAAAATAAAATAATTTTTCATTTTCATATTTATTCCCATTCAAAATAAAATCATTAGAATTTAAAAAGCCTCTTTTTGTTGTTACAAAAAGATAAATAAAATATCCATCCACATCAGGCTTGTTTGAATTAGCGGTGGAAACTATTTTTTCAATGTGATTTACAATTTATGAGGTAAGTATGTAATATTATGACAAATAGACCCTAAAAGGCATCATACTATTTATTTCATATGTTTATGTTTACCTCTATCTATGAAAAATATATAAACTAAAGAAAAAAATTAATATATATTATGTAATTTTTTTTTATTTAATAACACAATCCATTTTAATATCATCCATATAACAAGATTATTAAGAGTGTTATTAGAAAAAAAGTAATAATTATAAAGGAGACAATAGAAATTCAAATCAGGAGAAGTAAAAATGGACGAAGGAAGTAGAATCCTTGGCAACTCTAAATTATAAAGAAACAATTGGAGTTAAATTAATGTTCACACACACACACACACAAAAATTTAAAATTATCAAATTCAAATAATAAAAGGGTGCTTCTTTAGGCTTTACAATTTAGGGGGCAAAATGTTTCAGCCTGAACTGCAATTCAAAAGAACAGTCTCAAGCTAATTTTTGTATGTTTTTTTATTTATTGATATTTATTTTTTTATTATATAATTTTCAATGAGTTTAACATGCGGAGTTGAAAATTTTGGAGAATTTAAATTTTGAATGCCCTTCTCACCTAATGAAAGAAGTAAAAAAGGGAAATAATAAGTTAAATCAATTAAATTACAATAAACCAAAAAAAATTACACAAAATTGTTTTTTTCCGTAGAAAAAATAGGGTCATTGTCAATTATCATCATCAATGTGTATTTGAGCTACGATTGGCCCTCCTCACAAATCGCCCCTGCCAAATCACCAAAAAGTTTAACTTGTATTATTAAAAAAGCAACTTTTTTAATCTACTTTCTTGCATCAAAATGTTAAAAAATTTAGGGGAAATTACTATAAAATCTCATGCAAGAAAATTAATATCAGAAAGATCTCATTGACAACTCAAACAGCTAATATTGATAATTCAAGTTACTCGTATTGACAACTTTTTGAGAATTTTCTGATATTAATTTTCTTACATGGGACGTTATAGTAATTCCCCCAAAAATTTATGATAATTTTTTTAAGAAAATCCTTTGGTATTCACAATTTTTAATCAATCTCCATATAATTGCCAATGCAACACAGAGTTTAGCATCACAAGTAATATGGTGGAGTAAACTACAAGTGCACATTTTTCGTCCTTGAAAATAAGAAGACCACAAAATTCTCTATTTAGAAAAAAAATAAAAATAAATATCCAGGACAAACATAATTTTCTTTGTTTTTTTTTTTTTTTGCCAACCAGAACAAACATAATGATTTTTAATGTTATCGATTGATTGAGTGATTTGCAAATATATTCCTAACCTTTTTTGAACAGAGAAGTCAATTCATGGCAGATGGATCCCACGATTTCACCAACTCATGATACAATATGGGCCCCACACTTTATCATACCCATCACTCAATCTCATATTTTAATGAAAATATTTTAAAAAAACAATTAAAACCACAACAAAAGGCCCTAATCTTACAAGTATTAGAACCTAGATTTAAATATAAATTGGTTTAAAGCAACTATTCAAATAAAAAAATTACAATATTTAGTATTTAATATAAAAGTCAATTAACGTTATTATTTTAAAAATAAATTTAATATATTAGCATTTGAAAATATTTTGTCCAACATTTAAAATTTCAACACCATTTTTATTCAGTAGAACTAATAGTAGTAGGGTTAGAGGACTTAAAAAAAAGTAGTACACTGTAACATTAATAATTCAAATGAAATTTTGCATAAAGTTATAGTGTTAAGGTACACTTATGCTTTTGTAACTAAGTCATTATTTGCTTTTTGTAAATTATTTTTAGAACCAAGTACTATTAGTTTCATCAAAAAAAAAAATCTAAGACTTAAGCATCATTTTTTTCCTTAAATTTTCAATTAATATGAATTAAATAAATCTTCTTAGAGGGCAAAAAGAAAAAACTCCCCCAACATCTTGAAAATTCAACCATACCTTCATTCTGGGCCGTTGATCAGCGTTGACTTTTCTGACTTGATACCTAATCTTCTTAGAGATGAGCCGTGTTTGTCGTTTTTCTCTGTAGCGCATCACACTCACTTCCCCAGCTACTCCCATGTTTGTCATCAAATCTATATGGGCCGTTTGGGCCTGCCAAAAAGCAAATATACCCATTTTATTTCCAAAAAAAGTTAATATTCATTGTACCAAAAAAAGTAATATTCGCACAATTTTTTCAAAACATAATTCACAAAACAATCCACGGTGTTGGATTGGCCACATTTGAATTCAAATTAGTATCAGATCTATCCAAGGGGATTAACCTTAAATTCTCATTGAAAAATGTATTTACATCTAATAATATTGTATCAAATAGTTAAATACTTGTGTCTATAAAAAAAATTGAAAAAAAAAAACGTTTTTTCTTTACTTTGAAAGTTGAAATCCTTACCAGCATGAAATATACAAAGAATAATAAATCACATGACGCACAAATTCTTGACCATATGACTTATTTGAAGTTTTTTTAATAGATATATGGATTTTGAAACTTCTATTAACTTTTTTTTTAAAAAAAAAAAAAATTGACTCACATGCCCAATTTGCATAATAGGATTGAATCTTTTTTATTTTTTTTAGATCAAGGAAAAAAGATTATATTGGTGCATGAGCACAATGAGTCAAACTTGTTTTAGTTTTTTATAAATGAAATAATTAATTTTTTTCAAAATATATGCCTTTTTTTTTTTTATATATCTAACCTTAAGATAGTTTGTCTCCTACGAGAAGTAAAATATAGACATAAAGATATTTTCATGCCTTCGTTTGAGAGTTATTTTACTACTTACACACTGAAGTCCAAATCACGTTTCAAATAACATATTTCAGATGATTTTTAACCACTTTTAAACGAAGAATAATATTTTAAGAATTAGAAATTATCTTTGTGCAATAACAATGAAATATGGAGCTTAATACTTAATTTAACCCTAATCTCCCAAAAAAATATTGTTGACCTAAAACAAACAACGCTTATACTCAAATACACACTCACACACAAAGAATTTGGAAATGGAAAATAATTATTTTCAACATATATAAATAGTTGAATACGTTTCTTTAATTCTTGAAGGTAAATAACAATAAATAGAAATGTGGTATTATATATATATATATATATATATGAGAATTTTCTTATTGGAGAAGAAGAAAAGAAAAGAAGAAGAAATGGAAATGGGCAAAGAGCTTCTTGCTACAGATGCAGATATGCTCTGTTTCTTTTATCTCCAAGCGCAGAGATCAGACCTTCTTATTCTTGTTTTTGGATTTTGATCGGCCGGCGAGAGATAAGGAACCTACACTGGCATCATCCCCCGGTGAATCGGCGTACGGCGACCCGCGGTCGGACCATGCACTCAAAACGTTGTCGTAGTTCAATTTTAACATCAATTTCGACGCATTTGATTTCGGAATCAAAATTCCTCTCAGTGATTTCATCTTCGCTTTCTCCGCCACCTTCTTCGTCGTCGTTGTCGTCGATGTTTTCTTCTTCTTCTCCTTCTCCTTCTCCTTTTCCGCCGGCGCAGCAAATGACGACGTGTGCTTGTTGATTCTTGGCGAGATTTCCACTATGTCAACCGCCGGGAAATTCCACCAATTACTGTCATCGACACGCCGGAGAGCCTTCACCAGCCCTAGTTGGAAATCGTATTTTGCGCCAAATCCGAATCCTGAGGAGTCCACGGTCCAATTGTTCCCTCCTTCGCCGTGACTGGACGTGTTATTGGAATCATCTTCAGCTCTGCTTCCAATGATGCTATCGATTCCCTCGTCAATCTCCTCATCGAGAATGGATTCAGCATCGAAATCTTCCTCACAATCATCGTTCAATTCCAGCGAATTCACTCGCGAGATAATCTCGCCGGGACTCTGGCACGACTTCTCTTGCAGATTCACCACTTTCGGCTCCATTAAAGAACTAGGTTTGTGCTGAATTTGTTGTTGAAGAAGGAAAGAGGAGGCAGAATAGTCTTCGAAGACTCTGAAAGGCAAGAACAATTCCTCTGCAGATTCGTCCAGCAAAGCAGCATCATTAGGTCTGGAGAATTGGCCTGGTTTTTTGAGGTTCTTGTTGGAGAAGAGATTGGGATAGGCTGTGGATAGCAGAGCAGCCGCTTCATTGTAGGTTTGATTCGGTCGCTTTCGAGGAGCTCGAGATTTTCTGGTTGAGATTGCTAAAGGGGAATTGCTGGATTCAGTTAGTGTTGAAGAAGGAGAAGAAGTAGAAGATGAAGATGTATGAGAAGGTCGGATCAACGGAGATGGAGATTTGACAAAATCGAAGTCGAACCCGTAGGTTCTTCCACCACCTGCTCCAGTTAAGATCGAAGACATCTTTGCGAAGAACAGGTATGAAGCTGAACCTTAAAACTTTAATAAGATTTTGAGCTCATATTCATAAGCTGAGATTGGAAAATTAAACAGAATCACAGGTGCCAAATCA
>QFDD01005718.1:0-12292 GCA_006871305.1 Vachellia collinsii | reverse complement strand
TGTCTAAATTTCTTATTATTATCTGAATTATGGGACAGAAGTCGGATTTATAATTATATATACTACACATGTCGCTGACTCCTCTTTCTCTAACACCATAAAATCAATGTATCTGTATATGATATTAGTTTCTTTGAATGAGACCCATCGTCATACACTGAAGCTCAGCACTTATCGAGGAGAGATGCTTAAAATATCACTATTTTTTCCAAATAAAATATCAGATTATTAGCTGATAATATTCTGCAATGCACAGGGCACGAGGAGGTATTCTTAAAATATGCATATAATTATTCTAAAAGCTGTAGCTAAATGTACACAACCAGGTCCACATCTGCACCGCTGGGAGAGGGGCAGTGGGCCCACTATCTTCCCGGGCCTTCATAGTCAGTTACTCTATGATTTTAAACCCATTAACCAGCCCAAACTTTGATAGCATCATTAGTATCCTTAACAATAAAGCGCCACATTCAGTAGGAGGCGGCTAGGAGCCGATACAGATGCATAGTAAAAAAAAAAAAAAAATCCTTAACAACAAATAATACAATTATCTATAAATTATATTAACTTTGGTCTTTAACATAAGATCTGCCTTATGTTGGCAAAAAAAAAAAAAAGATCTGCCTTATATTATAGTACAAGGAGGTAGTGCGCGAGTGTGTATTAATACATACAAATGTATTTTCATATATTAGTGGGAAAAATCATGTTGATAAACAACAACAACAACAACAACAAAAAGATGACAAATTGAATCTCCATCGCCACATACCAAATGATTCTCAGCCTCGCGGGATGGCAGCCAACAAAGTCTGTTTTGTATTTTGAGTATGTTAACGCTTTGCGGCACGCAATCATCAACTCCTCAGGTTATAATTATTCAACACTGGAATGAGCCTAGTAGCATATATGTTGCATCATTCTTGCTATAGTAAAACTCTTCAAATATGAACATTTAAAAGCATTATTATATATGAATAAGCTGCGACCAGTTTATTCACCACAAAGTTAATACAAATACAAGAAATCCAACAGAGTAATGCACCTGCGATGGATATTAACGAAGAGGGACACCTGATATTAAGGAACACGGCGTCCATACAAGCAATTCAATGTAGCAGTAGAAAGGGTAAAAATGAAAACCTACATTAAGCTTTAACCTTCTGATTTGGCTGGAAAACATGCTTAATGAGGGATTCCTTAATAGACAAGAGTTCAGGGAATTCGTTCTTCAACTTGGAGGCGTCGAGCTCATTGTTGCTCCTTGGGGCAACTATTACCTTAGCCTGCTCCTCAAGGGTAAAGTTCTTCCAAGTAAAGTTGGGGTCAACATAATCCCTGTACATCTCCAAGATTTCATTGTGGCTTACCACTCCGGGGTTTGTGAAGTTCCAGATGCCAGTGAGGTTTCTCTTTGCCATTTCCAAGGAAATGGGAAGCAGTTCATCTAATATGGTCATTGAATTTGGAATGTTCACCACCTTCTCATATCGAGTGATCTTTGTGATGAAATTGCGTGGGTTAGATAAATCTGATGAGATAGGCATTCTGACGCGCAGGGTACAAACATTCTCATAGTTCCTGAGCAGATCTTCCACCTAAGACAAACAGCAGGCAAATTCAGCAATTATGGCTGAGCTAAGTTGTTTAAATTTCCAAATCAACGCAAATAGTTACAGTGTAACAGCATTAACACAAAAGTTGACCCGATCGTGGTTCTGAGATTTGTCATTCGAGGTTCACTTTATATACCAGGTTTTGCCATTTAACTTCAAGGCTAAACCATAAAATCAACAAAATCAGAAGTCAAAGGTCCAGAAAGTCTTCAATACGCCATGTAGCTATACGACATGTTCACACTGCTATTTCTCACTGACTTAATCCACCTGTGAAGATAGAATGAGCTTACCCACTAATTACTCTAATTCTAATGTCTACCAATCTAGCATACTTTAAACAAAGTTTAGCAAATTTCTATGACGGCACCGTCGCATAGCATTTCAACTACATCAATGCGAGATCTTATTATTGGGTGTCTAATGAGTAATGAGCGATGTTGTGTTGTGCGCATTTCACTTCTGTAGCACTTTTACGATGTACAAACGTTTTATACAAAAAAATATTTGATGTTTTATAAAAAAAAAAAAAAATACACCAGGGATGCGAGATCTGATATCGGGAGACCAAAATCATCATTAACAATTTGCTTTAAAGGTGGAGATTTGGGCCCACTAATAATTCCAACTGCAGACTAAGCAACCCATATACCTTCATTATTTTATCGATTTATTTTATCATTTTTTTAAAACTGAGGATCCAAGAGATCAGAAGCGAAGGGATGGAGGCAAATAGAAATATGACAAGTCCAGATCTATTACCGTAAACAATTTTCGGCATTTATGCACCAATTTGCATTATGAATGAAGCATCAAACCTCTAGGTACAGAAATCTAGATATTAACATCAACACAGCTTAACCAATGCAGAGCGATCACTGACAAATGACACTCGGCTAAAGTTAGGGGCATACTTCTCAAATCGATTGTAATGGACTACATATATATAACTTTCGAAAGTTGATATATGAACCACATCCGTTCGAATTTTAATGTGCACTGTTGGTCTACTACATTCTCTTCAAGGCCAGCGAGACAGAAGCGAGTTTAATTATTGAACGAAGGAACAGAGTGATGCAAAAAGAATTACCATGGCCTTGGTCTTGGAATAGAAGGATCCGATGAAATTGGGAGCGTCCTCTTCCTTGAAGCCAACGCCGGATCCCATGAGGTGATCGGAGTCGTACTCGAAGATGCAGCCAGTGGCGTAGTTGATGAGGATGAGCCCTCTCTCCCGGCACACATCGGCCAAGGTCAAAGTGCCCACCACGTTGGTCCTAATGGTCTCGACCTTGTGAGATTCGCACCAGTCCACGTTCGGGCGGCCCGTGACTCCGGCAGCGTTGAACACGTGAGTTGGCTTCTCGCGAGCGATATCGGCTTCCAAAGAAGATCGGTTCTCAAGGCGGCCGGAGCCGTACTCGAAGTCGATGCCCTGAGCTTGGCAGAGTTTGCCGAGGAAACCGCCAATCCAGCCGGTGCGGCCATAAATCAAGAACTTGAGGGGCTTGTCACCGGAGGCGCCGTTAGCTGGGAAGCCCATATCCTTCGAGTGAGATGGGATCTGCTACTTCAATTTCTTTCAAGCAAGTGGGTAAGCAAGATCCCGGCGATGCTGTTCTTTTATACCTGGTGGAGCACACACTTCCACTTTCAGCCGTTTCTTTTAATGTTTTATTTGGACACAAATTGGCCGACGGTGATTATTAAAAATATAAATTAAAATGCACGCGACACGATCTCGCGAAAAATGAGTCGTATCATCTGTAATTTAAGTAGGAGTTAAATAATTAGTTTATGAATATTAAACTAATTAATCAAGTTGATTATTTATATATTTTAAAAAAAAGCATTTAAAACTACCCACGATTCACAGAAACTCCTTTGCAATCAATATGAATAAATTGAAAATTTAAAAGCCAAGGATAATTGCAATATTATATTTACCATCAAAACAAGTTTTAATTGACTCAAACATATTTTGGCATTGTACTGATCATGAGTATTTTATATTCCTTTGATTCTAAATATTAAATTTCAATCTGTGGTTTTCAAAGTGCCTTTATTCATATTGTCTTAATAATAGTTGCAAAGAAAAATGTAAATGGTTATAACATATTTGTTACACAAAAGTATTATATAGAGTGATGGCTAACAGTTATGCAAATGGTATTCACATGTTGATGTTAGGTCCACGTAGTGCATACTACTTGCGATGAAGTGAAACAAATAATTTCTGTAAAGTGTGCCATAAATGTAGTATGAACTTAAAAAAAGGATTGGGAAAGGTGGATAATTGGCTTAATTAGGGTAGGGTAGGGTACGAAAAATGCATTACATTTGTAACCCGAAGAGACAACAACTGTTATTATGCTAATGTAGTTTATATAATCGTTAACTAGAGTGTGAACTTAGCGTTTTGTATCAGATTTTGAGGTGAGTCGCATAGTTTATAATAGTTCATAGTCTATTGATATAATAATCGTATTCAATTAATTTAAATCTACACGATCAGTCCCATTTATACGTTGCTTTAAAAGGAGATAAAAAAGCTGAAGCTGGGGATAATGGGCAGTCAGGTGAGGTGAGGGTCCTTTTAGGGCTGAGGGTTGAGGAAAATGTGGAGGACGCGAGGGGTTAGTTCTCAGGTGTTAAAACCAGAAAACGATGTCTCCCCTTCTTTATTGTATTAGCCAAAGACAATTAAAATCCGAAATCTTGATGGAAAAGCCGCCTCAAAAAAATTATCATAATTAAAAATGCGTGATGAAAGCTTTCACCTCAGCCCATTATATAATGTACACACGATGATCACATTGATTGATAAAATGACTGATTAGGCTCAGCCTTACGCTTGGCTGCCATTAAATCTACTGAAGGGAGTAAGTGAGATGGTTAACTAACTGATCTGAGATTCAAATTCATGGACAGTAAGCATTGGCTGAAGCAAAGTCTTGACTCGGTGTGAAATTCAAATATATATGTGCCTAAAGTAGCATCTAGCACAATGGTATTGTTTTCTCGTAGCTTTAAGCACTTTTAATATTATTTATGGTACATCCTAAAGTATTCGTAGTGCAATTTTTCGGAGCATAATCACCGCTCCTTTATGTTATCTTTTCAATTATCCAGCATTATGATTTTTTGTATAATTCACAGTGCATGAGATTAGAATACTGAATACAATTGGTGAAATTGAACGTTGGTTTATCCTCTTGAACTATGTTCTGCCTATAGCCCTGGTTGGAAGATGCAGAACATGATATGACCTTTCATTTATAAGGTGACGAGAGAGGAATCGTTGCAACTGAGATTCCTCAACGTTCCTTCCAACCACAACCACAAACCTCTGGCCGCCTTCCAAGCTCGGTGTGTGGCAGAAATCAAACCAAACTAAACGGCGACGTTTCACACATGGGCCTACCAGGTCCAGTCAAAGTTAACGGGCCGGGCAAGTAGTATGGCCCAAGGGAAATGTGTTATTTGAAAATCCATTTTGTCTGTCCAAGTGCACGCGTGCTCCTCCTTATTTACCACTCGTATAAAGAGACCAGTTTCGTCACAACGTTTGAATTTTTGTTTGGAAGAGTTGTCCAGAAGCTGACAGAGTCTTGAATAAAATTATCATTACTAAAAGAGTACACGTACTCAAACTAGATATTGTATTCTGAATAAGGGGAAGTACATCATATAACATGCAAAATATTGCAGCGTCATTAAATTAATTATGAGATTTAGCTACAATAATGATCAAATAATGGCTGAATATACAATAATGTTTGTTCATCCAACGTATCCTGAAGTTATACCATTACTTGAAGAATCTTTTAAATGGTTAAAGAAAAAAGAACCAATACCTAATATTTCTATAATAGGATAAACCATATCTTATGATTAATATATCCTTATCTTTCTACTTATTCTTCATCTTTCTGTCATGCTTTTTATCACGATAATGGTGGACGTAGCTTGAGATCAGCTACAACAAATGATCTGCCTCTGATGCAAGGTCTCATTTTAATTTTAATCATAATTAAGAGGCACAATCATGTGAAAATGAACAACAGTGCTGTACTAAGAAAAAAGGATCTGCATATTATTGTTGGCTTTAGAAAAGATTAATTATCTTAGATATCCTTGACCAGATAACGTGATGGCGCATTACCGTTATTCTTAATCATTACCTGTCATATACTATGGATCTTGTTGGGGGACAAGGCAAGGGCCGATATTATTCTTTAATCAAACCATTAACTTTGTTCACTGTTTTATAATTTTTATTTTTCCCTCTCAAAGGTCAATTAAGTTCGCACTACGACACATGACGACGCTTGCTCGTCGCTGAGTTTTATATTGAGGCCGCAAATTTGAAATTAGTTGTTATGTTGAAGGTCGCCTCGATCAAGTTACCGTAATTACTGCTCCACATCAAGTGAATTCTCAAAAGCACATTTGAGGGAAAAACATTGGCCTATTTAGATTAAAGATGGAAGCTATTTTTTCAACGTAATTTATGGTTTATAAGATAAGTATGTAAGAAGAGTTTTATCTCGATTTACGTAAATGTAATTTGTCAAACGCTTTGGTAAAGAGACACATAAGGACACGACTCTTGTATCTGAATAGAGATTAAGCGAAGCCTGCAGTTGCAAGAGCTATATGTTATAATACTCTGCTACTTTTCTCCCCCAGCAGGTCAGAACTCAGAAACATTGCAAATTAAACAATTTACAAAATGCAAGCTGAAGGGTTAATGAAAACCATTTTCCTTGTTAATAAAAGAAACAAAAACAACATAGTTAAGAGTTACAACCGCACAGTTCCATACCATCATGTATATTTCTGGGAGAGACTACTGTAGCATAAAGTTCTAATTAGAGCATGCTGATGTGTTGGGTACGTAACGTACGTACGTGTTCCCATAGCCAGGTGTGTAGGGTCTATATATATCTACCTCTTGCGCTTTGACTTCAAAGAGGTGACTGATTGAGAGTTACTGTGCCAATTGCGTTTCCTTTGGTTGATGAACCAATTATTGATCTGCTTCAGCTGCAGGCCTGTCTCCTCCACTAGTTTTGCCTTGTCATCTTCCTGCAAGTTCCACCACAAAGTATGCAACACAACCTCGTTAACGTATGCTGCTTTTTTCACAGTAGTATAATGATTAAGAATCTCTAAGCAGTTATTAGTCTCGTCTACATAAGGTCACTCTCATGCATTACGCAGAAATACATAAAGGACAAATTTCTGAATAAAGAACTTTATCGATTGATGCATGGGTGTTAGCAGCTACAGTGTGCCTTCATTTTAGTTTTAATCTTACTAGTAATAAAATAATCCAGTTTTTTAACTTTTATACTGAAAGAAATTCATGGGATCAAAATCAAAACAATAACAAACTATGACAACAAAACTTTATATTGCACATTTAGAGTTGGTTTTCACATTGAGAAGAACATCGTGAATAGAGCATGGATTAGAGTGGATGAAAATAAAGACGTTGAAACTTGTTATGGATATATACACAATAATTACTCTTGAAGACGAAGAAGATGGTTAGTGGCTATAACTTACAGTTGGGTAGGGCCACTTTGAATGTTGCTGCCACCAGTTCTTCAACACTGAGGTTGTGTCTCCAGGTAACTTCCCTGCTCTTCTTTTCCTTAATATTTCCTCTCTCACATCTTCAATTCTTGACTTGAATCCCTGCAGAGGAAGATAAAAAAACAAAAGAGAAAAACGTCAAAGACTTTCAATTCCAAAAAAAGAAGGCGAGTCTGCTGAGAATAATATAATGAACCTGCTTGAGCTCAATCTTGAGTTCCTGGCGAACTCTTTCCATGAGCGACCTTTCAGATTCCGTAGGAAGCAAAGGACCAAATCCCATCATGTCGTGACATTCAGCGCCAGATTGATCTAAAGAGAAGTCCATTGGCAAATCATCCTCATCATCTGACATTGTTGCACCACTTCCCTCACCCAAACTTACACCTGAAGTTTAATATTCGATTCAGTTCTTATTTCTTATATTCTGCAAATCTGAAGTAATCACAAAAAAAATTATAGTAGCATCCATCTAGTTCTGTCCCTAGCCAACTAAAACTAAAACCGAAGTGACTCGAGTCTCGAGGAGATCGATGTATGTAATGTACGTAGTTGGAAAACTTTAGCCTTTTCGATCCACATATGGGTTTTTATTTGGGGGCATCGCAGCCTTAGTCTTTACTTAATTACTGACGCTTAGTTTGAATCCAAAGCTTATCTGATATGATTGTACGGATGAGTGTCGGCAAGGGATTCATTCGCCGCATTAAATCTGTAAATATCTAGATTTTACTGTCATTTCTTTTCTCCAATAATGACTAGTTACTTGGTTATGGAAATTATACAAGTCGTCTTTGAAGAATCATTTTACTAGTAAACTTGAACATAATTTTCTAATAATATATATAATTGCGTAAAGTAGTCTCATGTACGAGAAAAAACACTTTGAAAAGTCTAGTTTTGGTCGTAGAAAGTTTCACTGTATTCCACTTAATATATATATATAGATATATTTCTATAATTTTGAAGGTAATACTATGAAAAAGGTGCCTCAAAGTTGCAGCCTCCCTAAAAACTATCCACATCTGTGTGAAATAACTTTGCATCACTGTAGATATAAACCTTGAGGTGATATCCAAGTCCAACACAGCAAAATCGAAGTTTTAATGCATGAAGTGTGTACGGATACTCTAGATACTCCAAAACAAGAAAGTCTACCGAGTTGTTCATCCTTCTCTTTCTGAACCAAAACAGAATCGACTGAATCGTGGATCATAACAAACTAAGCAGCAGCAACTCACAAAAAGATGTTAATTTCACCCACTAAAGAATCATCAAACATGCATCTTTATATCACATTGCCATCCTTGTACGTTGTATGTATGAACTCTAGATGTTGTTAAACAAGCAAACTCGGAGAGAAACAAACTTTCAAAGAAGTAATAGGAATTTTAAATCATTTTAGGTATATAAACAGATAAATCTGGAAGAAGTTCCTTAAATTTAGGAACAAAATTAAATATATGATATGGCAACCAGAGGTTGTTGGTACAGTGGGTGGGACTTCCACCGTTCGCCAAACTAACGAACCCACAGTACATATATAACATTATAGAAGACCCTACCACTCCCACTCCCTTCACTCTTACCTAAACTAAATGACAACGAAACCTAAAGCAAAGCTTATTTCTTATCCTTTCTTTCGAAACAAGTCCAACGCAACAGAAAAAAGTGAATGTACATCTTAATTATTACCACCAGAAATATTATACATATCAGTCTTACATGTCTGAGATATTTCGCTTCACAAGAGCCCAATATCCCCCCACCCCCGGGGGTCCCGAGGAAAAAAATAGCAGTATTAACCCAATGGTCGCTTGTACGTTTCTATGTATAATCATATCAGTGGGATATATCATACAGTAACAATATAGTTATTTCACATATCTAGAACAAAGTAAGAAAGATTACACACCACACACACACACATCAGGTAATATATACAGAATAGAAGTGGAGAGTAAATATACATACCAGTGAGAGCTTGTAGGGTATTTTCAATATCACGGCAGGCCATGACGGCTTCCACGGCATGGACTTTGACATGTTGTTGAAGCTGTTCTTTGAAAGTGCACAACACTAACAAATATTGTGCCTGCGCAGTGATGTCCATGAAGCTTCAGATTAATTAACAGATAGAATAAAGAATTAGTGGCAAATAATCAACCATGGCTGAAACTACTTTACCAGAAAATTGTCAAGGTCCTGACGCTCTGGGAGTGAAAGGGTATGGGTTTGCTGCGAGGCGTATGATCGGAGGATATGGTGGGACTGCGATAACTGAGCGTCGATGAGCGGAAGCTGATCGATGGGAGTGGCGACACGTAAGCAAGAGACGTGTGCAGCTAGAAGCTGGTCGCACAGAGGGTGGGTGGCTATCTCCGCCTTGAGTTGCCGGAGGTGGTCACCGGAAGCTACGTCTCCGTTAAAACCACCACCCATCATCCCCAAGCTTGGTTCTGATTGCATTTCCTGATACGAATCAAGTCACTGTAACGGCACAGAGCAAAAGGGGTTGAAGACGAGGCAGTGAATTATAAAGAGAAGAAAAGCTGAGAGTTGAGGACCACTCTAAAACACGAATAGGAGAAGGGAGGCTCTGGTGGGAGATCGTGTTTTGCCGAGAGATCGTTTTTGGCGAGAGAGAGAAAAGGAGAAGCCGTATATTGGGATCTGGGATACAAAACTTTCTGCTATTACCTATGATAGAAACAAAGATCTTTACAGGCACAGAGAAGGAGGAAGAAGCAGAGGCATTAAAACGATTTATATTATGCGGGTTCTTGTGTGTATGTCTGGCTCTGCGCGTGAGAGAGAAGGGGAAAAAAGAAGATGTATTCAAGTTTTGTTTTGAATGAGAGAGAGGAAGGGAGAGAGGAGGGGGGGTGGGGTGGGAAAAGAAGTAAGCTGCAGAATCATTACTATGAAAGGAGGTTGGAAGCGAGGTCAGAAAAAAGAAGATAAAGCTGCTTCCGTGGCCTGACAATTATCATTTATTTTATTTTTTCTGCGTTTCGAAGTGTCCTATTATTTCTTTTGGGGCTAAGGTTAGGTACGTTGATCTGATGTTGATTGGTGATCATAATTTTGGGTTGTCCGCAGACAATTGTTTTCCCACATGGATTTGGTCATGAACCTTGAGAACTATTGAGCACACTTTTTACACGGTTTTGTCTCAAGACTCTTGTTTTGTATCCGTGCCTCAACCCAGGTTCAGCCTTCTAAACCAAAATAATAATAATAATAATAATAATAAAATTCACAAATTTCAATTGAATTAAGCTGTATTTAGCTCTTTAAGCTATTTCTCAGAGTCATTTAGTATCTTCAAAATATTTTTAAAAATAAAAAAAAATTATTGGTGAAAATGATACAAATCAAAGCGTTGATATTATTTGTGTACTGAATTGACACATTTTCAATGCATTTTGTGTACCTATAAAATTTTTAATGCCAGATGTTTTTTTCCCATTTTGCAATCTAACTTTTTGGGTATTTAGTATCTTAAAGCATTTTTTCAGTAAAAATGAAAATTCTAATGTAATTTTTAGTGCCCATGATGAACACGTTAAATTTAGAATGCTATGTGTTTTGAAAAAATATTTCATATGACGTTGAATATATAAAAAAAAATCATTTTATGAAGTTGGATACTTTAAAATGGTTAATGCAATTCAATTTTGGTTTTTTTAATCTAAAAGGAAAAGAAAAGAGTTGTCACCAACCTTCATTGAATGGGAAGCTTGTTAATTAATTAGTTGTTAATTATAAAGTGAGGTGAAGGCTGAGCTTTCAACAAGGGTTTATATCTTTTCTATTTCCCAGTTATGAAAACTCTCCTAACTCATTAAGCTTGGAATTTCATGAATATATAAATTGTGGAAATATTCTGGTATGGTGGGTGAAATCAAATCAAGTGTAACCTACATTGCAGTTAGCAAGAGGCATCTCCCATCTGTCCATTATTTAGATTTTAAATAAGGGGGGAAAAGGCGACACATCACCACCAAATGTGTAATTAATTAAAGGCTTTAAAGTAATTGATTAATTAATTAATATATAGCACCATTCAGGTAAGGCCTATAATTGGAGTACCAATTCCAAATTGCCATTGTCACCCTCCACCTCCTCAAGATCTCCTTGTATTTGTGATCACATCTCTCCAACTATATACTCTAATGTGTCTATATTTTCATAAGTCAATTGATGCATTGTAATTAATTATTCTTTATGTGCCCAACAAAAGATTCGGATTTGAGGATTAATATATAATATATAGTGTGTGGGTAGAGATATATGTGTGGTTATATATATATATATATATATGGTAGGGACTGTAGAAGTTGCTTAATTGGTGGTGGGTACATGGTGGTTGAACCTAAAAAGATAGGGGAAAAAAAATTAAAAATTAAATGTGAACAAAATGAAATGAATGTAGGCGCTTTACTTTTGTTTCAAGTGTGGGTGGTAGAGCTAGCGTTGAAAACTAGGAAGCGTTTTATCCAAAATCTCCAAACGAGATAGGCTTTCAAGCAATGGCTCCATTTTTGTCCAATTGTGCTTTGTGTTTTCTTCCACATGACAACAAAAACAACAGGAGGAGAAGAAATAAAGAGAATATGTAAGATTATAAACTGTAAGACATATAACATTTTCACCCCTCCAATTAATCCATAGTAATAAACAGTCCTTAAAAGAATGTATTTCTTTCTTGAACAATATTAATGGTTTAAATATTGATCCATAGTTATATGAATTGGTTATAAATGAGATTTGTTATACTCTCCAATTCATAATATAAGTCACTCTCAACCAATTTATTGAAATTGAAATATGACAAATTAACTTATCAAATCTATCATAAATTCAAAAAATTTTCACCTATGACATGTTTGGCTACCATTTAAAAGTGCTTTTAGAAGCATTTCATGTAAGTCGAGATAAAATTCCTCTCACATACTTACCTCGAATGACATAAAATCATTTTCAAAAGTTATTTCCAAACATGTTACAGCGTACACATGCATATGAAATGGGGTTTTGAAGGAGGACTGAATATAATATATATATAT
>QFDD01005717.1:0-11271 GCA_006871305.1 Vachellia collinsii | reverse complement strand
TTTTTTTTTTTAAACAATACTTCCCCAAAATCCCAAATGTATAATCTATTTATTTAATTTAATTAGATTAAGGATTTTAGTTAAATTAGTAAATATGATATGTTTTTAATTAATACGGCATTTTTTTTTAAAACACCCTACTCATTTTTCTTAATTCCCTCTCTCTCTCTCTCTTTCTCACCAGATCATTGTTAAGGAAATATCAATAGGGGTAATTTAAGAAAAAAATTGATAAAAATTAAAAATATTTGCCACATTTAGGACCAAGATTAACTCACGATTCATGTCATACATTAAAGATAAGAAGAGTAATGTAAGTTCTTCTATCATATTTTAACATCATATCAAATGATGACCAGCACCGATCACCGAGATCAATTGTTAGGAATTGTTTCAGCTTAACCAAAAGACACGAATTTGATCCTTTAGGAATGCAACAACTTAGATGATATATAGCCAACCCCCAAATGGATCCTACCATGGTCCAACCCTAAATATTATGAATTGTAATTCTCTAAGGGGTTGGTTTGAATACCGAGAGCTCACGAAAAAATATAACATGATGATCACATTTGGCACTGTAGCACTGTATTCACTAACTTGTGTCTTTGTTATTCAGAGTGAAGGGACCAGTGTGTGGTTTTTACAAAATCTCAGTGATCCTTCATTCCAAATGGATCTCCTATATGCAATTCATCAACATTTGCTGAGTAATCAACCAGTAGTAGTAGATGAACAACGCAAGGAAAAAGTGAACAAAATTAAATATCCATGAAGAGGAAAGAGAAGAAATTGCATGCTTTATATTAATTAGTTCACAGAATATGGAAATGTCAATATTTTCAGCCAAACACGAATATTCTTTTAATAGAGGTAATCATGTTATATATACCATTAATCATTAAATGTAGATATCTCTTCTAACAAATATTTAAACATCAGTTAATTATATTGTGAAGAACTAACTCTTTATTAAACTCGACATATGTTAATGGAAATGCCATTTTAAAACACTATTGTGAAGGTGTTGCGTAAGAGTAACAATTTTAAGAAACCTTTTTTTTTTTTTATCAATAGAAAAGTTCTAAGTTTTGAATGGAAAACTTGCTCAATCTCAGAGTATTAGGGTCTTCATGTTAATGCAACTATCCCATAGTAATAGCCACTGTTCATTGGATGCAATTAATATGTTAATATGTGGATGTATTAATACTACTTTAAATACTTAGTATAAGAGTCAAATAACTAATTTGGGGTTATCAATGATACTAAATGAATTATTTAATTATAGTATATGTTACATGTTCTCTCTAAAATATTCATGTGTATTGTTGATTAATATAGCAAATTATAAGATAAATAAGATATAAAAATAAAAATTGTCTTATACTTTAGATCAAAATTCACTTATAAATTAGCTCTTGTAAAAAATTGGATACATGATTATTTATGATCGAAGAACTTGACATAATAGATATAAGGAATTTGACCTAAGTTTTATCATATCATATTGACATTAGCCGAACGTAATGCAAGGAACATTTAATTGAATGTGCTGAGTTTCAATTCAATTGAAAATTTTGTCAATCTTGAAATAATTTTGGGGAAAAATTATATGTTCACACCACAGATTCAACTTATTTGGATTATTCTATATTTTTAGAATGCTGAGTTTTTCTTTTAATTTATAAGTAAAGCTTATGGATACTTTTTCTTCAGAAATAAAAATATAATACAATCTTTTATATTTATTTTGGAAAGGGAAAAGGTAAACTAGGTCAAAACCAAATTGATTAATCATTAAAATCATGTAAAATTTCAAACTTGGCTTAGGTTTGGAAATACAAAATATGTGTGTGCGTGAATTAGAATATACGACATTTACTTTATTCTATTATTAATTAGACGTAACGACTACTAATTTTTTTAATAAAATATTCACAAGATTTATTTTTATTCTCTTGAAATTTACAAAACAAATGTTCCCTACTTTTTTATTTGTGTGCATATTTTGGAGTTGTATTCTTTATAGATAACTTCAATGTAAACATACAACACAATGATTCCTCAATCATAAGCGTGCAAAAGTATATATAAATTTTTCTCAAAAGTTAAAAGTGTGTCTGCCACTATAAACTTTATTTGAAAGTAAAAGTGCTTATGAACTTCAATGGGTCAAAATGTCATCACCGTTGACTAGTACAAACTTCTGTCATTTTCTGTTTATGTGGGTTCCACATTGTTATTTTTTTAAAAAAAGGGAAAATTAATCTTTTAGTCCTTAAATTTTTGATCTAGATGTAACTCAATCTCTAAATTTTGACTCGGATGTAACTCAATCCTTGAATTTTAACTTACTGCAACTCAATCCTTATAGTTTTAACTATTTTATAATTTAGTCCCTAGGACTTTATTATATTTATGATATATTTTCTAAAATATAGGGGTTAAATTATATAATGGTTAAAACTACAGGGACTGAATTGCAGTGAATTAAAATTCAAAGACTGAGTTACAACTGAATCAAAATCATAGAAACTAAGTTACAACCGAGTCAAAAATTCATAAACTAAAAGACTAATTTTCCCTTAAAAAAAACACTCCCCCCACCGCACACTTACTCCTCTCCCCAGCTACCTCTGCCGCCGCTGCCTCCACCAAATTTGCACGTGGCCCTGCCTCCGCCATCCTACTCTCCTCCCTGTCATCTCCAACTTCCCCGTCGACCACCGTTCCCTTTTCCTGAACTCCTTCCCCGTCCTCCATCATTATCCCCGGCTCCATTATCTTAATCGTTAATTTAATCCCACCATGGAAAGGATTTTGACTGTAGATATTTATTAACATGACACGCCCACCTTCTCCACGGTTCACCAAACCCACACAATTTGGTTCGAGGGTTCCCCTTTGTGGATCGACCTGTTGGTTCCAATGCCAACTTAAATGTGTGCGCAAGGATGAGGATTGGATGAAGCACCTTGAGGAAAACTTGATCCTAAGTTGGATCCTCATCGACCCCTCTCAAAATCAAGCAACGAATCTGTCGAGTAGCATGCTGGTGTCGGCGCAAAGTCATTGGTTGACCGGAGACTTAGAGCCTGTTTACTTGGTGATGATCACGTGTGATTAAATGTGTGAAGTCTCACATCAGTTGGAAAGGGTAACGAAGCACATCTTATAAGGGTGTTAATATCTTCCCTTCGTAAACACGTTTTTTAGAGTATCGCAGAACTTCAGGAGAACAAAACTTTCCTTGTTTCCAACATGGACAATATCTATAAGAGAAGGCTGTGGAAATGTTACAATTAGTATAAAAGTCAGGCATCCGGTCCGTGTGGCGTGAGGACATTAAATTACTACATTGATACTTAATAGTGGAAGGCACCCACTATCTGAAAAATTGTATGCAAATCTAACAACTTTAGTTGGAATATACCAAGTACTACAAGGAATGACAAAGACTTCCTTGAAAATTATCCAAAAAGGACAAAACTTGATTGTGCGGCTTCACAAGATTGAGGGGCCACACAATTTGGCAAAATGAGAATGCCAAAAAAAAAAAAGCAAAGAAAGAAAGGTAAATATTAATGAGAAAGTGAAGTTAAAGAAGTACTTTTTTATTTTATTTTTTGTATAGTAGAAGTTAAAGAAGTACTTACATTTCACTCTTCTGTTACTGCTTGAGTTTGAGTTAATTAACTCTACATTGATTTTAACTTTTAGCAGTTTTTATATTTTGCAAGTCTCGTGGTATAGGTAGCCTTTGATTTGTTACTTTCTAATGATTGTTTTAAATGATAAAAGTATATGTTTAAATTATTTAAAAGCTATTAATTAGGAAAAGTTTAAACTAAACATGGGGAAGCAATAAATATTTTAAAAACAAAAACACTCGTGTTTAGATTAAGCTTTTCGCGACAACTTCGTCATATTTAGTCTACGTATTTGCTGTAATTTTTTCCAATCAAATCTTGATATGTGAATTTATTTACCCATTAATTTAAATTTATATTTAATCAGAAATAAGTATAATTTATTTAAAAAATAAGTACAGCTAATATACAAGTACGTGAGGTATCTTCCTTTCTCATTAAAATATTTTTTCAATTGAAATAATAAATAAATTCACATATGATATTGTCGGAAATCTCCATGAATCATGTTCAAAAAAAGTGGAAAATTAATAAGCATCACGAACCCCAACTCGATCTAAAAAAAAAAAAATACCAAATTTGTTTGTTTAAACAGAAAATTTCGAGTAAAAGGAAGAAAATATCTTTCCTTTGACAATGCATATACATTTTATTTCATTATATCAAAAGTCAATAAACATACTTTTGCATTTTTTTTTTCGGCCAAAACATACTTTTGCTTTTGAAATATCACAAAATAACCAACGAAAAAACCTTTGATTTCTTTTTAAAGTGAACTCTATAGTATATTCCTCCAACTCTTATTATAAGCACTTAATAATAAATTTATAAAATTAATGAAGTTAATTAAAAATAGTTTTTTCTTGTAAAACCCTCAATAAATAAAAGTCACTAGTTGGAGGAATTTGGTTAATTCGTTAGGAAGTTTTACAATTAGTCAGAGATACTAGCTGGAAAAAAAATAGTACTTACCATGGTCTCTTTTTATAAAGAACAACTATCAAAATTACATGGTTCAAAATATTGGTTAAAAATAATAAATGTATAAAATATTTATTATTTGTCCAATTATACCTTGTGTGAGAGATGTTCCTTATAAAAAGTACTGAGCAAAAGATGACAGAGGGTGTGCGTCGGGAGTCATGGCTGCCTCCACCACCTAGTGTTGTGAAGGTGAATGTCGATGGCTTGCGAGATAGTGTGTCGGGGCTATGCACTTGTGATGGAGTAATTCGTGATTATCATGGGAATTTTATCTTGGGTTTCATGTATCATGTTGGCATGGGTTCAGTTGTCTCAGCAGAAGCTTGGGCTTCTCCCTAACAACCCAACGCTTCTCCCTCATAGATATTGTCCATGTTTGTAGTTGTAACCAAAAGCAAGGTATTGTTTTCCTAGGTGCAGCAGTAGCCACCCAAAAAACACGTCTATGAGATGAAGGTATCTACACCGTTATAAGGTGTTCTTCGTTCTCTTTCCCAACCGATGTGGGACTTTACATCACATCAATTGGGAAGAGTGCCACTTGAAGGACGGACTGTTAGTCACTTTATTTCTACTTCAAAAATTAACTAAATTAATGTAATACAATTACAATCCGAGTCGTATTCACTTTGAGGAGCTGAAAAATAAAATTAAATCTTAGTAAATAAATGCAAGTAACATAAGTGAAAAGTTAATTTGACAAATTGCTCACTGAATATTATGAATTAAACTAAAATTAAAATACTTTTTTTATATTTTTATATGAAAATGATTAAAATGAATTATGATAAGGAAAAAAATAGAAATGAAACACATGAATAAACAATAATAGTAACCAATCCTCCAATTCAACAATACAAACAATCCTCACTTCAATATATACGGGAGTTAAAATAATGAATTAAGAATTATAATTAAGCTTTAATCCGACAATCAAGTCACCTCAAATTGTCACAAAACATTTTCCAAAATTCTAACTTACTAACTATAACCAGAATAGTAAAATGGAATTAAGGATGATAAAAACCAATGCTTAATTGTAACTTTTAAATTCAAAATAACAGAATTAAAGCAAGCAAGAGACAATATGATCCAAGATTCCAAGCCACATTAGAAAATCACAATATATTAACTCTAAAATCAATATAAATTTCATACCACAACATTATAATTGAAATTAAAACTATAATCAATCCAATATCAAGTGCTAAATAATAATCCAGTCACAATAATTTTCAAAATATAATCAAATTAAACAATAAAATTGTTCCAATAATCAGAAAAACTATCCTAAGACTTAGGAATTGTTAAACAATTATTGGATAAGAAATTAAAGTAACTAAAACTCCCCCTTTGAAGACTCAAGCTCATGTTATTGTTGTTGAATTGGAGAATTATGGAATATTGGCCAAGATTTTCCATAAAGAATTCCAACATCAACATTATGCTACAGACTGGTCAAAGAATGGAGGAATAATTAGGAATAGAAGGAAAATTAGGAATGGTGGAGGAAGAAGATAAGTTTTTGGGATGGAGGAATGAAGGAATAATGGTAGAATGATGAAAAATGGATGAAGCAGGAGGTCTGGAGGTGTGAGCCACCGCTGGTTCTGTGCATGTGCGTTTTTTTCCTGAATATGATATATATATACCCTAGAAAAACTGATTCAGAGTGGCAAGCTGAACGTGTTTGGTCCTTCGATGGAGTTTCTAAAATTCGGATCCTTCTCTGACATTAATTTTCACCCTCCACTAACATTTCTGGAATTTGGATTTACATTAGTCTGGTCCTTCACTAACATTTCTGAATTTTAGATCTTTATCTGCCATTAATTTAGGTTCTTGTCTGTCATTAATTTGAGTGATGAAATGCTTTTTTTTTTTAAAATTCATCTTTTGATCCCAAATTCTTCCAAAAGTACCTACAATGAAAATTGAAATTGAGTAGCATCAAAAGTCCTAAAAATCAATTATTTAACAAAATGATAAAAAGTTTGACCATTTTACCTTTAATTAGCTTTAATTTCATGTAATTGGCTTTAATCATAATTAATGCAATTAAACTCAATAAAAGACTAAGAATAGCACTAAAATCCCCTAAAATCCTACAAATTCACTTGATAAAATTTTATTAATTCAATTCCCCCATAAGTAGCCTTTTACACTCATGGGCAAAACTTTAGTAAAGAAGGATCCAAAAGAGAGATACTCAATGCAAGCAAACATAAGACCGACTAATCATGAATGTGCAATTAACTCAAGCAACTTTTAGTTACAATCAACCAACCATCATAGAATATTCAATGCAAAGAAACTAACACAAGAAAAATAGCAAGATAAAGAAGAGAAACGTAATAGAGCTCACATAGGGTACAAGTGTTTCACTCATCTCTCAAATAGGAGAAATTTCATTCAATCCACCTAGATTAGTACCTACCGTAAGCTTGTAGAGATTCTAATGTCTCCACCATTAACATACCTTAGACTCGTGATCAAGGGGACTTGAAGGGTTGCAATGTTGGAACGTAAGGCCAAATGAATAGAATGAACTGACAAGTGAAATGCATGAGTACTAAATTGTCAACTCAAAGTAAGCTAAAGTATAATCATGAAAGAACACTAATGTGCAAATTTTAAACTTTCTAAACAAAAATCTTTGTTATTCAAACCACCACAGAGGGGATTGAGGTGGTTAAGGAGTATCCTGAGGTGTTTCCAAAGGAGGTGTATGGTTTACCTCCAGAGAGGGAGGTTGAATTCTCTATTGAGCTAATTTCGAGAACAACTTCCATATCTAAGGTTTCGTATCGCATGGCTCCAGCGAAGCTTGTTGAGTTGAAGAAATAGTTAGAGGAGTTGCTGGAGAAAGATTTTATCCAACCAAGTGTTTCGCCATGGGGATCCCTGGTACTACTTGTAAAGAAGAAGGATGGTAGCATGTTGTTATGTATAGAATATTGCCAGTTGAACAAGGTCATGGGTTCAATTCCCATTATAACAATTGCTGAGGGATAGATTGTTGGCCAAGGTGTGGCATGGCAACAATTGTCCCATGGCAGAGGCCTAGTTGAGGGGCCAAGTCATAGTAGAACCATAGCGTTTGGGCATCTACTCTATTGAGGGTTAAGAAAATAGAGTTGACTCCTAACTAATAGTTATAACTTTTGGCCTAGTAGTAAGCGCTTGATCCTAACAATTGGTATCAGAGCTAGGCCTCCGGTTGGTGTGCCAACGAGGATGCTGAGCCCCTATGGAGAGGTGGATGTGAAGTCCCACATCGGTTAGGAATGGGAACGAAGTACACCTTATAAGGATGTAGATATCTCATAAACGCGTTTTTTGGGTGGCTACGGTTGCACCCAGAGAAATAAAACCTTGATCTTGGCTATAGCTGCAAACAAGGATAATATTTATGAGAGAAGAGCGTTGGGCTGTTACCTTACCTGTGGGGCCTCAAATTGGCTTATGAAAGTAGTTTCAGAAATGTCATTTTAGAAAGTGATTGTAGTGACGTTATTCAAATATTGTGGTTGGCAATCCCAGAAGAGCATCCTAATTTTAATGTTCTTAGCGAGATGAAATCCATGTTTCATTAATCCGAGGAAGTTGATCTAGTTCATTGCTGTTGTGAAGCAAATTTCGTAGTTGATGCCTTGGCAAGGGAAGCATGGAGCATGTTCATGGAGTTGATGGTTTTAGAGTCACCGTCTGATGAGATAACAAGGCTGTTGTTAGTAGATAGTGGTTGATCTAATACTTTGGTAACCTTAGATAACTAATATATGAGAGAGTTTTCTTTTTCTATATTAAAAAAAAAAGGTGCTGAAAGGGGTATATAATTTAGACAAAACATGCATGTTATATTATGAAACATGTTGGAATAACTAGTAAGAAGGACCGGAAGGAGTATATGGATACTAAGTGCCAACAATTAACATATGAGATCAGTGAGATACAATCTAAGAAATAATCCAAAATCAAAGACTACATAACATAGAATATATGAAACCAAAAGGAGCTACATTGAGAATGTTTCATATATATATAAAGAAATATTAATAAATTAATTAATTACTTGAAGGACATGTTGCTGAACTCTCGGTTGGCAGCTTCAGGGATTAATGGATTCCACTCCCAAAATCTTTCAGAGAAAGAGGTAATAGGAAGCGAAGTATTATTCAGAGCCACCATTGCTTGTTGCTGATGAACTTGTGGCTGCTGCTGCTGCAATAGCAGATTCGAGAACTGAAGATGATGATGAAGATGAGGAGGAGGAAGATGATGATGATGATGATGATGAAGGCTTTCAGGAGGAGGAGGAGGATTAATAATACCACTGTTATAGAATTGTAAATATTGCTGGTTGTTATTATTACAAGTCTCTAGCCTATTCAGATCATCCATATTCATTAATATTGAACTATTATTATTATTATGGTTAGTTAGTTGTAGCTGTAGCTGTAGTAGCAGCAGTACTGCTACTGCTTCCCTGGTCGGTTTCGTTCGTAATTTGCTGATCTTGATGATGATGATGATTCAGAGGATGTTCCAGAAATCCCATGCTTTGATGATGAAGATGATGACGAAACTTTGTTTCAGGAACAAGGTTGTTGTTGTTGTGCTTCTTGTTGTTGTTGTTATGGTGATGATTCTTGTCTGATGAAGAAGAAGGTCTTGATGAAGATGAGAGTCTTGTTGGGAGAATGCGAGGAAGAGAGGGATGGTCTTCTACACCAGGTCTCTTGTACACCCGACACAGAGATATCTCAGCCTGTAAGTAAACAAAACTGCAACTTTAATCCTCTAACCTCACACAATTAACGTTTCATTTTAGGTCTCTTAGTTTTATCAATTAGAATGTCTTTTCATTCCTTTAACTCTAATGCCGTTAAATGATTGTTATTACCAAAAAAACATCATTTGGTTTGGGATTAATGCTATTATGTTTAAAAGACTCAAAAGGACACTGTATAAAATTAAGCTACCAATCCAAATCCTTATATAAAGTTAGATGATTACCTTTCGAAGAATAATATATATACATAATTACATATATACAGGTGATAATGAATTAATTGAGGAAGAAGCTAACTAATAGAAATTAACTTTAACGGACTTGTTACTTCAATGTGTCAAGCAGATACATGAGTTGTTTTATCTCTTTATCGAAGCAATATATGATGATGCTGTATGGGGGTGGGGACACACACACACAACACTTGAACTGAGATTATGCTGCGACATAGAATTAAGATTCATCCCTGAGTAAAGGCCAAAAATAAAAAATCATCTCTTGAGTATTTGAATTGGATTAACTAAAATTTGCTTGGGATTAGATGATAAGGGTTTAAAGAAAAATCCAACTTCGTATTTATATAATTTTTTTTACATTTCTAACTGGTCAAATTAAAAGATAATTCATGAAATATTAACCTTATTTTTATTATTTATTTTGAGGCAGGGTAGGGTAGGCATACATGTGATAGGTGGACCAAAACAAGGCCACACAAATTAAAATTGTGCGGCTAACTTGAGACAAATTAGGGGAGAGAGAAAGTAGAATGGGGATGAGTATACCTAACCTATCCCATCCCATTCCATGATTATCTACTCAAAACAGTAAAATGCATTTTATAAAGCTATCTAAAATGTAAAAAAAAAATCTAAAATGAGGTGGTAAATTTAATAAATCTGCAATTAAGTTATTGACCCAATGGAAAATTTTTTGTAGGCCTAGGATATCAATTGCGATAATAGTGACTAATCTCCAACTACAGTAGACTTTTCAAATGAGTTTTAGTACTGGTCATGAGACTCCCGCACCGTAGAATTCCTGAAAAGGCCTTATTAACCCAATGTAGAATTTCAAAATGTGGGTAAAATGATTTTATTGTGATCTCATAGTCTCCTCTCTTCTCCATCTCTGTTGTCCACTCAAAAGGTTTTTTTTTTTTCTTTTTTTGGTGATAGCTCAAAGAGTTTCTTTTTGGAGTTACTTCCTAATCAATTTTCCCGCCATAATCAACTTCACAAGTTAAGAAATTGTGTCCTTACACAAAATCTTGATGCTTTAATTTATGTGCTTCAAAGATATGGTTACTTCCTTTGTTGTACAGTAATTTCAACATCAATTACATGCAGTAGTATAATTTTTTTGACTTTGCCATTCCACATGAGGGAGATTTTTACTTTGCAAGACACTATATTTTTAAATATTTAAAATGTTGATATAAATAAATAAATATATATAACACATCAATTATGTGTATAGAAATAAATATTAAATTTATATTAAATACAAATAATATTATACTACAAATTAAACTTAAATAATAAATTTTAAGCTAATAATATTTTATTACTAATTTTGATATATATTGATTGAAAAAATAAGTTACAAAGCAATGAAAATCTTTTGAGATGAGAGAGAAGACTAGAAGAGAACAATAAAGTCATTTTATCCATATTTTAAAATTTCAAATTGGGTCAATGGCTTAATTAGGGATTTGTTGAATTTACCAATCTCATCTAGAATTTCCCTATTTCAAGTAGTCTTACATGGGATTTTTCGTTGCATTTACCATTTGGTAATTAGTGACATTTTAATAACTTGGTATACGCAAACCAAACGGTT
>QFDD01005716.1:0-10858 GCA_006871305.1 Vachellia collinsii | reverse complement strand
AAGCCAATGATACAAGTCCTTTTACATATAATATTTTATATAGAACATTGTGATGGGCATTTATGACTGAATTCTTTTTCTACTTTAGGTTTCCTGATGTTATAAAATATTATTTATTAATTCCAAATCAAGCCAAATACATTTTATTCATTAAAAGACAACTGATTTTTCTTGACAGACAAGTCAAGATATATTATGCCGTGGTTTTTTATGCATCGAAAAAAATTAAAAAGAGTAATCAAGGAATTGGTCCATCTTGTTCAGCTGATTACTCAATATACGGCGGCTTCGCGAGGACGATCATGAGTTCAGATCCATAAACTGACAGGTGAAGCGTATCTTGATTCTTAAAGCAGAAGCACACACACAACTATAGCATTGGTAAATAACGCAGCATAGAATTCATAACTGTTTATCTGCTTTTTTTAGTTCCTCGGTTCGCTATTTTCAGAAAGATCAAAAAAATTGGATCAATTGTTTTAAATTACATATATTCTAAAATATTCATATGTATTATTAAATTATACATCAATTTATAAATTAGATAAATTAATTTAAAAAAAATTACAGATATATAAATTTGTTTAGATTCATCAATCCTTCAAAAAGTCAACTAGGATTTATCCTAAGTAACGAAACTAGAAATAGAAAAATTATCTCTGAACTACTTGTATTTCCTTTAATTTTAATTTGATCCCTCTTTTCTATCACTATTAAACCTTTTAATTTTAAGGAGAGAAAACACATAGATACTAAAAATTAAAGGAAACTATAGGTACCCAAAAACGAGTTTCCCACTATTTTTGGCTGTAGAATTTCGGAAAATGCAGACCTCCTCATGCGGCAAAATCTCAAATTGAAATAGTTCAAACTTAAGCTGAATGTATTTCCTTCAACTTTAAACCATGACAAAGAGAAAAGATTCGGAAATAAAGTGCAGAAATGCTTCTAAACTAGAATATGCTAAAAATGCAAATGTTCATTCAAGGCCTCTGCTTGCTTATGTACATAATTAGATCTATTTGCAAGCATTAGAAGATCATGTTCACGCAAATCGAAATAAAACTCATCTCACATATTTACCTCGTAAATTGCAAATCACGTTGAAAAAGTAGCTCCCACCAGTAGTTCAAATGGGCACAGTATACATCTCTGCATCAATTGAAGTAATCATCACTTCTCCGCCAGTCATTTGATCGAGTAAAAATGTCACCCCTCAACGACAAGAGCAGAGAGTCGCAGGAAAAACATCAGCCATCGAAATAATATTAGAATCAATGTTGTTTCAACGACCAAACAAATTCATCGTCTGGCCAAAAAAAAAAACTACTTAGAAGTCATCTCATTTCAATGACAATGCAGGATCAAGAAACTTGCATATCTCTGCCGAACCACACATATCTCAATTCATCAGCATCCTTCAGAAGCAGTCGTAGTCAGGGAGAATACCCTGGTGAAAAACCATGTTCAAAGATATTACCCCATACATTCCACGTGCAATGTTAAATCCTTCAAACCGGCATCATGCAATTTATGAGATACCTGAGACTTAACGGATGCTTTATCAGCATCTGTTGATAGATGGAGGTGCATTGTCCCAACAACATCTGTGTTTGTGAAGCTCCAAACGTTGTACTTTTCAATGCCATAAACACCCTCAATCTTCATGACATCATTTAGGGCGTCTTTCAACTCTTTCTCATGCGCCCTAGGCACTCTTTGGAGCAAAACTTCGGCAGAGTTTCTGAGCAAAGGTATCACCGAGGACACGATCAAAATTGAAATAAATATTGAGCAAGCCGGATCGGCTATAAGCCATCCCTTGTACTTGATTAAAAGGGTAGATATGACGACTCCAACACTTCCCATTGTATCAGCCAGGACATGCAAGAATATTCCTTCCATATTGTGATCAATATGAAAATGACCGTGCGCCTGAGGCTTTTTTGCATCATCAGTTGATACATTTTTCAGCTTATGATCACAGTTTCCCATGGAAGAACAAACTCTCTCACCATGAGACTTGGTGCATGTATCAGATTTGAGTAAGCTTTCATGAAAATGGTGATCAGCATCATGGTGGTTGGGGTGGTTATCATGATCATGGTGATCAACATGACCGTGGTTGTCATGATGGCAAGCAGGGTCATGGTGGTCGTGGTGATGGCGATGTTGGTCACCATGATCATAGCTGACATGCTGCTGGGCATGACCATGGTTGTCCTGATGGCATTGGTGGTTGTGATCCTTGTGGCTCTGAGTAATGTGATCTTCCGCATTGGAGTCAACTTTCTTGTGATGACTCCAGGAAATGTGGTTGTGGAGATGTTGGCCATGACTACCAGAGCATAATTTTTCTTGGCAATCACTCGAAACAGAAATAATATCCTCATGCTTTCCAGATGCTTCATTATTATGTTCCCCATGGCAATGCAGATCATGATGGTGATGGTGGTCATGGTGACTATGGGAATCAGAGTGTGTATGTGAATGTGAACATGATCCAGAGCCTCCGTGGGCATGATGATGTTCCTCATGAAAGAATAGCAAACCAATCACATTGACTACAAGCCCTCCTATAGACACAACTAACAAACTATTAGTTGATATTTCTTGAGGGTCTAAAATCCTCTCAAATGACTCCAATACTATCAATGCTCCCACAAGAACCAAGAAAACAGCATTAGCATATCCTGAAAGAACCTCAAATCTACCACGGCCGTAGTTATACTGGTTGTTTGCAGGTAAACGTGATATATACGAAGCATATAGCCCAATTGCCAAAGCAGCACAATCAAACAACATGTGGCATGCATCAGATATCAATCCAAGACTATTGCTCATAAACCCACCAACAAACTCCACCACCATGTAGGAAGCGTTGATGAAAAGAAAAAGAGCAATTTTACGGGACTTCCTCTCACTTAAAATATGTCTTATGGGCTTCATAATCATGCTAGTAAATGACTCTGAATATGCCTCTCCTGATTCAAAATGATTCAAGCGATGAGGATCCAAATCTCTAACAGCTTTGTAGAGCAACAAACCACAGAGCAATAAACCTGGGAGAGAAAGCTCAGGAAAATAGAAAAGCTCTAATACCACAGTGCAGACAAAAGTGACAAAAAACTCCCTCTGAGAGTCTTTGGAACTTGCTAACTTCTCATCACTGTAATTTTCACTCAATAGTACACCAAAAACAACAGTATTAACGAGAGGCCAAGCTAATTTTGTGAATGAAACACTTTCTTCCTCAGTTTCAAATAGTAGAAAACTGATAACAGCAGGAACAAAAAGCACAATCGTAGTGAAGAAAAGGGAAATTAACCGAACCCGTTTATGACCAAGTTGCTTAATTGTTCCCCAATCCATTGACTTATGCTCGTAGCAACCCAAAAATCCAGATAGAAAGGGAAGCAACATGGGCCAAATCCTCATACAATTTTCTCGAGCGAATAGTGAATATCTCCGTTTTTCAGTGAATGAAGTAGAAAAGGGAAAACATTCAACCCGATCCCAACTGAAAGATAATAGAACCAATCCAACAAACAATGCGATAAACCCCCTAACCTTATGGGATCGATTACGAATTTGATTTCTCCCCTCAGCAGTGAACCGAGCAGAAACGCTCCCAGTCAATTCCGCGAGGATCATAGCAGCGGTCCCGCAGTATCGAAGCGCTTGAAATCGAAGGAGAAAGACCAAAGCCAGGAGAACTGATTTGGCGGCCAAAAGCCTCTGCTGAGATTGTGTGATTGAGTTTAAAGCAAAAATGGGTTGGTTTGGCTTTTTTTGGCCAAATGAGTCTCTGGAAGTGGAAGAGGAAGAATACGAAGAAAACAGAGAAAAACAGAGGGTGAGAAGGAAGGAAAAAAGGGATACAAGGAAAGAAAAGGGGAATAGTGAGAAGGAAGGAGAGGAGCGAAGAAAAGGGAGTAGGGAATAAAAGGATCGTAAGGAAAGCAAGAGGAGGAAGAGGAAGGAGAGGGAAGATTTGCCCGTGGATTTGGAGTTAAACGAAGAAACCGAAGAAAGGCGGTGTTTTGAGGGAGTTGGAGCCGGGGTTGATGATGTATAAGGGTACATAGGATAAGGTCTGGGCGTGGTGGAGAAGGTGGCGGGCGCGGCCGTACGTGGTGGAACGGATAGGCGGTGCGGGCGATGTTGGCGGTGTTGGTGCAGGTGATCAGCCATGGGGGTAGACTAAGGATTCGAAAAGAAACAAGAAAGCCAGTATCCAAATTCTGAAAATTGAATCTTGGCAGCCCCGACCCAAAAAAATCTCTGAAGCTAAGAAATAATGGAGGACGATGAAGTCTTTACTGATAGAAAGAAGACTCGCTTCGCCAAGGAACGAAGACTCTGATTCTTTTTTTTTTTTTGCAGCATTATTTTCTTTTTGGCCAATTTTCTTGTAGCATAATGAAGATTCTGATGCTAATAATCTACTCATCTGTTCGTTCACAGGCGTGATCCGGTCCGTTTTGACACCTAAACTAAAAAAAAAAAAAACCATAAAATAATAATTTGGAAGCAATTCGATTTATCCGATTTAATTCAGACTAATTTTGTCACGATACTCTTGTTTTATTTTGCCAAATCCATAATAATCTAGTAAATGATTATGAAGAATAATCATGATACGCGTAGGTAGGTCTATAGAAGCCCATACAATAACTAATTGTGAAATACTAAAATTAGAAAGTAATAGAACACCAATCCAATCCAATCCTATTGCTGAAAGAACCATACAATAATAATTTGGAAGCAGTTCGATTTATCCTGTTTAATTCAGACTAAATTTACAACAATAATCTTGTTCAAAGATTATAAAGAATAACCATGATACGCGAAGGTCTATAGGAGCAAATACAATAACTAATTGTGGAACACTAAATTAGAAAGTAATAGAACGTTAATCCCCTCCAATCCTCTTATTAACTCATTCCTTTTCCTTTGAGGCCACATTCATCTCCCTTTTAAATTCCATGTTAGTGATTGGAAAGGGAAAATTCTAATTAAATATTCCCAGAATTTAAAAATCTCAAATCAGTAATTCTTTTTAAAACAGTATTATCATTTGCTCATCAAATATAATAGATAACTCATGAAATCTAGTAGACAAAATTGATTTGAAATTTTGACATATCCAAGGTATTTCTCTAGAAGTTTTTCTTTAAAAAGATATGTTTATTATTGTCGATAGTTGAATTCCAAATCAGCGCCTTTTGTGATCCGATCTAATGATAACAGTACTAATCCCAAACCTTACTGCAAGAATATAAGCCAATATTGATTTGAAATCACATGCCAATAAGCAAATATGAATATTTATTCAGAAGAAATCATATAAAAAGCAGAAAAGTGCTTGGAGGCGTATCCTGCTTATGATGAGTAAGTACTTTTGCGCAGCGCAAGCAAGGAAGCATAAGCTCCACCCTTCTTGAGCAAAGTCTTATGGTTTCCCTTCTCAGCAATGACTCCATTTTGAACCACTGCAATTAAATCTGCATTCTTAATTGTGGATAACCTATGAGCCACAACAATTGTGGTTCTATCCACTATAACATGATCTAATGCATCTTGAACCACTTTTTCAGATTCGGCATCAAGAGCACTAGTGGCTTCATCTAATAGTAATATCTTAGGATTCTTCACTATGGCTCTTGCAATTGCCACTCTTTGCTTCTGTCCCCCAGATAACTGAACTCCTCGCTCTCCCACAATTGTGTCATACCCCTACATAAATCAGGTGCAATTAGCTTATCGTTCAGAATTGTTCATTTTGTTGTACAAGTCTTTTACACAAATTTGTTACATGTTTGAATATTGAGGAGTTTTATTTTACTTGAGACAAGCTGCTAATGAACTTGTGAGCATTTGCCAGTTTTGCAGCAGCTATAATTTCTGCCTCTGTTGCATCTCCTTCCTTTCCATACGCAATATTCGCTCGAATGGTGTCATTGAACAGCATAGGCTCCTGACTTACTAAACCCATTTGTTGTCTTAACCATTTGATCTGTAGCTTTTGAATTTCGATTTCGTCTAAGGTAATGTGACCTGAGTTTGGGTCATAGAATCTTTGTAGCAACGAGATCACAGTTGACTTTCCACTTCCACTTTCTCCCACAAGAGCAACAGTCTGGTTTTTTTTAATCAACATGATAGGATTGTTAGAAGATTATATAGATAATTATGCTTCAAATTAATGTTTAAATTGGTGAATTATACCTTTCCTGGACGAATGGTCAAGCTAAGATCTCTAAATATTTGAACATCAGGCCTGATAGAGTACTTGAAAGAAACATGACGAAACTCAACTTCTCCCTTTAAATCTTGCAATGTCAATCCAGAGATATCACTGGGGTCTATTTTTGATTTCTGATCAAGGATATCAAATATAGAAGCAACAGAAGCTGCTGCTTTGCTTGCACTTGGGGCCATCAAACCAGATTGAGATAGTGCCACAGCTGCCATAGTGAGAACAAAGAAGACCTACAAAATTTGCAAACCACGTTATCAATGTTAAGTGGATTAATTAAGAATTTAGCTGAAGAAAAGCATAATATATTTATAGCATGGTGAACAAGATTGACAATAACATACACGAAAAACATGTGAGATCGATATTTTGCCATCTTGAACAAGTCGAGCACCAGCATAAAAGCTGCATCCATAGACAGAATACAAGACAAGGAAAGATACACCTAAACCAGTTCCGCTGATTAATCCTTGCCTTATACCAGCTTTTATTGGTCCTTCACATTTCTTATGGTATAATTCCATCACCTTCTCTTCAGCACAGAAAGCAGCCACTGTTCTAATACTCCCTACTGCATCATTTGCAACTTGACTCGCTTCCTCATATTGTCTCTGTTAGAAATTTCGATATAACATAATTGGTCATTTAAATATTTGCATTGGTCCAATATAGCTTAGACTAAGTTTTATCTCATTATCCATTGATCCATGCTCATGATGTTTGTTTATTTACTTTCCATTTCATGATAATGTTGTGACAGTTAGAGACCAACCTTTGCATCTGCGCTGAATCCTCGGATGGATCTAGTATGCACCTGAGAATTTACCACTACCAGTAAAGGTAGCATAACAACAATGATCAGTGAAAGTCGCCAGCTTGCCTCAAAGCCAATTACTAAGGCAGAGACCGCAGTAGAAAAATCTTGAATGAGCAAACCTAGCGCATCCCCAACCACAGATCGTATGGCAGCAGCGTCAAAAGCAAGTCTTGCTCCAAGTGCTCCACTTGAATTATCAGCCTTGTCAAACCACCCTATTTCCATGTGAATTATCTTCTCAAAACACAAAAGACGGATCCTTTTTATCAATTTACAACCAGCTACACCGAAAAAGTAGGACCTTGTGGAATTCACTAAGAAGGCTGCCACAGCAAGTGCAATAAACACGTATGCCCAGAATTTTGAATCTTTACGGAGTTCATCTGCAGGCTCAAAGAAAGTATGTATCATGCTAGACAGCAGGAGCCCCAAAATGGGTAATACTGCTCCATTTAGCGTTGCGGCCAAAGTTCCCACGAGAAGCGCTGGGAATTCAGGCTTGTTGAGAGAAGCAAGGCGGAGAAGTGAGACTTTGTCAGGGTTATGTGAAGCATCAGAATCTCCAGCTGCTGCAGGAGTGAGACTTGAGAAAGAGTGACGACTGCTGTTTCCTTTTCCAGAAGATCCTTGGCTTGTTGACCCAAGGAAAGAGAATCGTTGACTTGATTGTCTTCCAGAGTCCTGAAAGCTTTCAGGCTTATCCTTGTAATTTGCACTATTTTGTTCTTGCTCTCTTTTAGTTTCTTGCAATCTAATGAGCTGGCTATAGGCTCCATCTGGATTCTCTGTGAGCTCTGCATGTGAGCCTAAACGATCCAGAGAGATAAAAAACGGAAGTGAGTTATAAATAACAAAAGTAGATGACAAGATAATTTATTTATACCTTTTTCCACTATCTTTCCTTGATGAATAACAGCTATTATATCTGCGTTCCTTATAGTACTTAAGCGGTGGGCTACAATCACTGTAGTCCTGCTTATCATAATTCTGTCCAAAGCCTCCTGCACTACTCTCTCAGATTCAGCATCGAGGGCACTGGTGGCTTCATCAAGAAGTAAAATTTTTGGGTCTTTCAAGATTGCTCTTGCTATTGCAATTCTCTGCTTTTGACCCCCAGAGAGCTGAGTTCCATGATCACCCACCATTGTGTCTAGTCCCTATTTCATGAGTTAACGAAAACTACAGTGGTTAAAACACAATTTAGTTGAAACGTGTATTTACCTACTTTTCTAATATCAGAGTTCACCTGAGGAAATTTATCAATAAATTTAGTAGCATTAGCAAGTTCTGCTGCAGCTCTGATTTCTTCATCGGTTGCACCATCTCTGCCATAAGCAATATTCTCTTTAATGCTACAAGCGAAGAGAATTGGTTCCTGACTGACAAGTCCTATTTTCCCTCTAATCCATCTCAAGTTGAACTCTCTGAGATTGATATTGTCAATGAGAATTTCACCAGATTGTGGATCATAAAACCTTTCTATCAAACTGATCACAGTTGATTTCCCGCTCCCACTTTGCCCTACCAAGGCAGTAGTGGTACCACTAGGTATTGATAGAGAAAATCCATTGAATATTAGTTCATTTGGTCTTGTAGGATAACTAAAGCACACCTCCTTTAGTTCTATATCTCCATTAAGGTCATCCAACTTCCGACCAGAAGTGTCATAAGCATCAATCTCTGGTTTCCTCTGGATTGTTTCAAACATTTTAACAGCTGCAGCTTGTCCCGCAGCAAATGCAATTAAACTTGGAGATGACTGCCCTAGAGACCTGGTAATTGTGACCAATAAGAAAAACTTGTGGTGTTATGTTACCTCTATTATATAGATATAGATATCTATATATATATATTAAATAGCAGAAGCCAACTCACATGGAGCAAGTAGATATTGCAAAAAAGATACTCATGACTTGCCCTCCAGTATATCCTTTCTCTAGTACCATCTTCCCTCCGTACCATGCGGCCAAAGCATAACTGGAGAATATAAACATGCGGGCTGAACCTAAGCCGCAACCAGAAGCTGCTCCCTCCACCACACCAGCACGGTAAGCTTTTAATAAAGACTTATTATACTGGGTTATAGCTTGCTTCTCTCCTGTGAATGATGCAACCTGTGAAGATTAGACGATACCGTTTTTATGTCAAGGGCAGTTTCAGTCTAAAAGTATCAAGTGTCTAAGTAAAGACTCGTGAATAACTTAGTTGATAGGTATTCAGAAAAATCAAAGGAGGAAATGATGAAGAGTTCATCCTGCTAATAGGCTTACAGTTCGAATGGAACTGATTGTCTGTTCCACCACATTTGCTGCTGTGGAATAGGCTGCTTGTCCGCGAGATGCCATTTTGGCAGCAACGAAGCTCATCAAGGCACCAGAGAGGAGAAAAAGTGGAAGAAAAGATAGCAGGACAAGGGTAAGAAGCCAGCCCTTAAAAAATGATATGATCACACCTCCCACAAATGTTGCCACATGTTGTATTAACTTTCCTACCTGATATAACTCAAAAAAGGTTATCAGGACGAGTCAAAGGAAAATGGTTCTTTAGTAAATGTCAAAGAAACTCAAATGGCCAAGAACAATACTTTCTCTCCCATGGCATCTTGAATGAGAACTGTGTCACCTGACATCCTTGTAATAACCTCTCCACTATTGATTTCCCCATCAAAAAAGCTTACTTCTTGTCTCAAAATTGCCTCAAGGTATAAGCTTCTTATCCTTGCAGACTGTCTCTCTCCAGTGATCATCCAGCAAGTCATCTCTATCAAAATAGCAAGCACGGTATATTGTGCTAGTTAAATTGTAAGCATTTATTAGCAGAAAATCTGATATATATATATATATATATAAATATATATATGCTTACGCAAAAATGAAGCTACAAAGGTACCCATAGCCAAGTATACAAAGTCAAGAGACGCCTGAAAATATAAGCAATCATTATGAAATCAAAATGGGGAAACGTAAAAGGAAGTGGTGCTAGCTAGATCCATTAATTAATTGCATTACCTTGGAGACATTATGAACCATTTCTTTGTTGTCACGAGTTCCTCCAAATGCATCAATGACATTCCCAAAGATAATCATCAATAGAGGTATGGTCATTCCATTAGCAACAGCTGCTGTTGTCCCAACAAACATGAGAAGACGATCAAACGCATCTGCATATGAGAAAAGCTTGTAGAAGGGAACTGTTTTGTAATGGCTTTCTTCTTTGGCCTTGCTCTTCTTTGAATCTTGTTGCTGCCGATCTTTGTTTGTTCGGATGGTTTCAGGCACTTGGGTTGGTGAATTATGACTTGCTGATCCTGTTGTTGCATCAGATGTCATAATTTCCCCATCATCCAAGCTTGTGCCTCTTCCCATTTCTGTCCAGTGAGATCTCTCTGTTGCTTAAGAATCACAAACCATAATAACATGTTATGTCAGAAGTTGCTTTTTTTTATAGTTGCAGCTTGCAAGAGCCCATAATGAAATTTCCAGTTTTTCTTTATTCTCATGGCCGTTACAACTTGTCGAGGAGACAATGGGTTCAGGAGTTTTAAAAGCTTTTACTTTTTTGGCCGACATAATTAGTCCAACTCCTAAGTGAGTGGGAATGAAAAAGCAGTAATCTTTTTCTCTTCAACTAGCAGCTAAATTGGTCCCGAAACTCAATGGAAAAACATAAGTAAGTAGCAGCAGTATGAGCTAGTTTTCAAAGAATGTTTTTAAGAAATCATACTCGAATGGAATTTTTAATCGTGTACAGTGTACTGGATTTAGAGGCATGGAATTGTC
>QFDD01005715.1:0-12511 GCA_006871305.1 Vachellia collinsii | reverse complement strand
TAACTACAATGGTGTTGCCATTGAACAACGTCTAATGTGTTTAGTTTCAACATGATGGTGGCAATTCATTAATCGCTTCTTTTCTTGACCCTTCTTTCCTTGGCACGCATTCGTGAACTCTGACCTTTTATCTTCCACTTGTCATTTCCACCTGGTCGGCTTTTATCTTCAATTTCTCGAACCTTCCGCTTCCTAAAATAAATGATAAACAAGCAAAGAGTAAATAACCAAGAAAAACATAAGAGAAAGTCTTCCCTTTGAATGTGCTGGTCCTTCCTTAAGTACTTATCTTCAAATGTTTCACCTTCTAATCATCTGAGCTTCATCTTAGAGAGGCCTCTTTCTTTTTTTCTTTGGGAAAAAAATACAAGAGGTATGCATGATGCAAGAAAACATTTTTCAATGTGATACAAAATATATATATATATATATATATCCATTCCATGGGAAAAGAAGTGCAAACTACCAATTAACTTATCCCCCACTCCTAAACCGACCAAAACTAAAGGGAGAAGGACCATAAGCTCAAACCAAAAAAAGAAAAACACCGAGATTCCAAGAACACTACTTTTGTAAAACATGAGGTGTGATGAGAGCTACAATCTTCAAAAAAAAAAAAAATGGCATGACGAGATAAAATTGAAGCAAAAGTGCAACTGAGTGTGAGGTTGGCTACAGGAATCGCATGATGCTATTATATTCTATCAACAACCAACTTTTTAGATGTATCATTCACTTAATTCCAGAGCATAACATGTTATCAGAAGTTGCCACATGTCCACACCATCTTAAAGGCGTATCAGCCATACCTTCAGCACTCCAACATATATTTTGTAGCTTACCTGTAAGCTGAAAAGGCAGGATCAGAAAGCAGCTCATCAGCAAGTGTGGTTTTTCTCTCCTTCTTTGTCAATCTTCCTGAGAAGAAATCCTCTGAAGACTCAACAACAGTTCCCACCTGTAATTTTCAAATGATTTAAATGCACAAGTTACTAAGCAACTTGAAATTTCGATGACACGAGTTATATGCATTCTACACAGTTATCTATTCAGTGTAAACACTGACTTGCCTGGAAGTATTTGGGTAACGTTTTTGATTTTGAATCACCCTTCTTGTAGTGCCGTTTGGGATCAATGGCACCCCTCAACTGTAACAATCAACATATAACATTCCTTAGATACAGTCAAAACTGTGTATTTAGCAAATTCATAATAAATCTAGATTATCAAATGATCCTATCCTATTCCTAACATGAACTTGACCTCAACATTTCTATTGCATTCTAGTTTGATCATTTATACATCCATGACCTGGTAAGGTTTCTCTTGAGTCAAGCTTTTCAACTTAAAGAAAACTTCAGCTTTTAATGTACCCATAAAATCCTTGGTTAGATCACCATGCATCCCACTAGCTCTATAATTAAACCTGCCATTGTATTAAAAATGTGCAGCTTCTTATTTAACCACATTGAGTGCACCAATCAGATCAAGCTCACTCAAAGATGTCAGGGTAGCACTAGATGTACAATTTTTTTTTCCCGAAAAAAACTAGAGGAATGAGTAGAAATTGATTGCCGGATAATATTGCACATTCATCTAAATAATTTATATAACACTGAATCAGGCAACAAACAATGCAGGCGCCAGGAAATAATTATTTTTCTTTTTCTTTTCCCCCTATATATTAAGTGCCTATATGATTATCAAAGAAACCAAAGGCGGAAACCACATATCTATGTGTATTGAAAGCAACATCATAGCAGCCAAATGCTGATTTTATCTCCCTATGTTTGGAGAATCATATTTTTTTAATAGAATTGCATTCTCAGGCCATACTGGAGCATCTGAAAGTTGGTTATTTTAGAGAGAACATTACATTCAACACACTTCACATAAAAGAGGAAAAGAAGAAATTAAAAAAAAAAAAAAAAAGACCTTCAATAGCTTCAGATCTTTCTCCAACTCAGGGGTCATGGTTTGAGCAGGCATCTCAAACCTGGCAAAGATACAAAAGAAAAATGGAAAATACAATCATTCTTGTCTCAAATCACAAGTATATGAAGCCAAGGTAAGGCTAAGAAAGAGGAAACATGAATCACAATTGAAAAGGGGGGAACAATAAAGTAACACAGAAGGATTTAACACAATATGTAGTAGGAATGGAAGGATACCAATTTTTTCCGGCTGTATCTTTAACTTGCTTTCTGAGTAACTTGTTCAATTTTTTGGGGTCATTGGGTGGAACGAAGAGGCCATCAACAAGCTCAGAGTTGGGTTTCCAGATAGCACTACTAGTGGTGTCAGGTTGAGATTTGTTCTGAGAAACATTTGGCACTTTTGAAGATGACGGGATAGGCAACTTAGGTTGCCATGAAAGGCCAACCACTGGCTCACGCTCCAGCATCCTGTCCACTGGGCAACTTAGGTAAAGGAAACTATTGAACAAGCAATTCTTCCAAATTCAATAAAATCCAAGCTGATAAAAAGATATGAAACTAGGTTTGGGCTGATAAAAAGACATGGAACTAGGGGTGTCCACAGGATGGGACCAGGACAGCCCTGTCCCGTGTCCCATCCCGGAAACACGCACAAGACGGCATGTCTGTCTTGTGTCCCATCGCGGATGAAAAATAAGCAATAAAGAACAATACCTTGCATAAAGCTGAACTAAATAACTGATTAATGCACATGGCTATGGCAATAACTGGGGTTAGGAATCTATACGTTCTCATCTTTAACTACAGCAAGTATGGTACAACTAAACATGCAACGAATGCAAAACATAAGAAATAATGATTAAGCTACCTCTTTCTTTCTCCTTTCCACGTTCACTTCTTTCTTGATATCTTCTAAGATTGGGGCATATGTCAAAACCTACAACACACACATATCAGCCAAGTTAATTTACATTACATATATTGATACACAAATTAGTAGCACATATAGTTTCCCTCAAAGAACCAAACTCTAAACCTTTTACTTAGAACTTCTTTCTCATGCCTACCCCACACAATTTCATCCTTAAAATTCATTGGATCACCTATAGATTCCACAAAATCTCATTCTTCCCCACTGAAACAAGGCTAACCGAATAGGGCAATGGGAAAGAATTGATTAAATTCAATTCTATTATCATTGAACCCATCATAGGGACTTCTAGAGATAGTTAAGTTGTGATAAAGTAATTTAGAACACTTATTCCCCTCTTGCACATCTCAGATGGTAGCACATTTCTTAAAGTTCAGCTTCCAAATTCAAGTTCAGCGATCATTTATTATCATATATCAATATGATTCTTATACCAGAAAACTTCTGTCATTTGAGCCTTTTTAGCCTTTTTCTAATCATTTGAGCGACTTTAATCTTTAATCTGAAATTCTTCCAGCTTTAATAACATGTTCCTACCATCATTTTTTGACATTAATACACGAGATAATAGATTAAATTACTCATTCAACATTTTAGGCATCAAACAGTGGGTTTCTCATCATTTATCACTCAATAATTTGAACCCCACAGCTTCCAAACAGCACAGATATCTATACATCACTTACATCACACACTTAATGAGCATTTAAACATTCCCTAGCCTTCAATAAGTTTCGAATATCCAAACTCTATAATCTGAAATATTTCCAAATTTCAGCCACATTAGCATCAATTTAATCATCATTTAAATGTCTCTCACTATGGTTTACAGGGCTAAAACACTTATTTACTCTAAATGGCATCAAACCGTAAGTCAATTACACTTCCAGCTTCCAAAAATTCTGCCACCGCTGCTTGCACACACACGCGCGCAGTCCCAACATTTATTTTCATTTAATTTCCCTTTCTTTCATCTTCGAAAACCTGATGCTTCAGTACCATGAAACAGTAAGACTTTTCTTAAATTTAGAACTTCATAGTTTCAGTTCTTATGATAGCTCTCTACCCACAATCAAAACAAATTAAATCAAGCCTTACAATTAAAATAAAAACGGCTCCTCTTTCAGAATTTTCCGGCAGCCTCGCTTTTATATAACTTTCAACTTCAACAATTCAATTCTATCAGACAACAAAATATCATATATACCACAACTCCCAACTTTAAAGCATACCTTAATAATTTTGGGTTGCTATTTAGAATTAAAAAAATCAATCAGTAGTATCGCTACATTTTAATTTTAGCCTCCAAGCTCTATATATCAGAGCTTTTCATTGCCCCGCCATCACAAATAAGAACCAGATTACACATGCAATGGTACAATCCTCCCATCTAAACCTTCATCTTATTCCTATCTACCGCTACTCTGGCTTAATCGATATTTTCATCCCCCCAAGACCTAGTTTCAGTCGCTCCTCTTACTCCCACACTACCACAATCAGAGAAATAGAGGATGGGACAATGTTTATGTGGCTTACCTTATTCCGAAATCGAAGTTACATGCGGGTTTCGAGTCCTCTTCCTCCCTCGGCGATGCTCGCTAACTCTGTTTATCTCGTCGCCGCCCACTCTCTCTGTATCTGGTGTGTGAGTCGGGAATTAGGAAGGGGCTGAAGCCTGAAAGGGTCTTGAAGAATGAGCGCCAATTGGAAAACAAAATAACTATAAAAAATATCAATTAAAAATATTAATTAATATAGATTAATATTATAAGTTTTTTATGTAGATTAACATTATAAGTTATATTCAAAAAATATAAGTGTGTTTGTATAAGCTTTGGAAAAATATATTTACGTAAGTTAAGATAAAACTCTTTTTACATATTTATTTTGTAGATTGTAAATTACATTAAAAAAGTAACTTATATCACTAATTTAAACAAATATATAAATATATGTAAATTAATAGTTGATCAATGGAATAAAAAATGCTTCGTGACTTATAATTATTTGAATAATAGTCCCTTAAGATTTTAGTTTTGGATATAAATACAATATCCATGTTATTGAAAGTCGTGTGCCAAATAATATTTTAGCATCCAAAAGCTTAGGCTTAAAATTCATGATTAATACAAGGGTTAATTCAATCTTTGACCCTTCAAGTTTAAAATTAGCAGTTTTGGTTTTATAAAATGTAAAATTGTTTATATTTTACTATATTATAAGGACCAATATTTTAAATAAAATGAAATTAAAAGGACTAAAATAAAAAATGAGAATAAATTTAAGAGTCAAAAAATTATATTAACCATTGATACAAATGCAATATTCTTCTTCTTATTTATGACCGTGTGGGTTTAAGTTAAAATGTGTTCTATAAAATATTTTGCAAGGTATATCATATTATGACATATGGTCAATATAATCTTTAGTCTTTTAAATTTGTCTTATTTTAGTTTTGATTCCTCAGACTTAAAACTAGTAGTTTTGATCTTTCAAGTTTCATTTTATTTAAATTTGATTTATTTTACCCCTAGAAGGATTAAAACCATTGATTTTAAATTTGAGGGATTAAAACAAAAATGGAGGCAAATTTTAAGGATCAAATATTGTATTAATCCTGTTACATGCAACCTCATGCACAAATTGAAATAATTTTCCGTCAGTTTTAGGTATAGAGAATCAAATCAATGTGAATTTAACCTACATGACATTTTAATTTTTCTATATTAAACCTTGTTGTTAATTTTATTGTTATGTTATCGATCAAATCTAGAGAAAATTCCAAAAAATACGTCTTGAATTTAAAAATCCTAAATTGTTGTATGAATAAGTGAAATGATAGATGAGAGTGAGAATATAATTATATTCTTATAAGAATATGTCATTTCAATATTTAAGGAAAAAGATTAAACTGACATTTAATAATATAACACCATTATAGAACTTGTCACTGAATTTTAAAAAGTGGTGAATATGTCAGGCAATATTATTAACTAACTTAGAATGAATGCATTCACATTCAAGTATAGATGTTGTCAAAATCATTATAATTGTCATTGAGTTTAAAAAAAAAAAGTGATCAATATGTTAAGCTATGTTGTCGACTGATTCAGAATTAGAGCATTCGCACCCAAATGTGAATGTTGTCAAATTTTTACATAATCTGTCACTTCGTTTACAAAAGTGGTCAATATTTTAAATAATATTGTCAACCAACCCAGAATTAAGGCATCTACATGCAAGTGGGAATATTGTCAAAATCATTACAGAAATTATCATTGAGCTTCAAAAATTTGTCAACCAATTTGATCATTTCATGACCAATTTGGTCATTTCATTACAAATTTGAAATTATAAATTCTTACCTTCTCCTTTATCTATCCTTTAACTTATTCATGCATCCTTTTAGAAATTTTCTAATTTCAAGAGGCATTTTTCTTGGAAAATTTTCCTAAAATCTATCAATCACATTAACAAGGATGAAGTGTCATTTTTGTTTGGCTTCTTATATGGCATCATGTATTAGTCACTAATTTGATAAAAATTTAACCCGATTCTCGATTGTAGAAAGAACACACATTCATCATAATGTTAAAGCAAACAAAGATTCTTGAGCCACTTAAAAAAAAGAAAGAAAGAAACATTCTTGTCAACCTTCTATATTTTGTGGTAAAATCTACGCTTAACAATGGGAAATTCACAGAAGATTATTATTCGCAAAGAAAATAAGAGGTATTCAAAGGATTACTATTTTTTGTCTTCTTCCATTATAGTTTCGTGCTTGCATCTCTACGAGACTACAATTCTTTTTTCGATTAATACAATTTTTAGCCTTTAAATTTATTATCATTTTGATTTTGATTCCTTAAGCTTAAAATTAGTATGTTTGATACTTCAAATTTTATTTTATTTAATACGTTGATCCCTATAATTTAATAAAAATTTGGACCATTTTATCCTTAAAGGATTAAAACTACTAATTTAAAATTTGAGGGATTAAAATCAAAATAAAGAAAATTTAAAAGATTAAATATTATATTAACCCTTCTTTCTTTAAATAATTCTAGAGAAAGCTCATAGAAAAAACACACTCTTATTTTACCATTTTTAGGTTTATTTGCAAGGATAACCTTTAAGATATAATGTTTCCATATAGTTCGTCGCTTGGTTGGAAAAACTGGATATTTACGATACCTTGATACATCGAAGGTTATCTTCATAGTTGAACCCAAAAGAAGCCAGAATAAAGTTGGGGATGAATACGATTCAAAATGGTTGGAATACAAGAGAAGAGAAGAGGGTTTCCAATCTCGTATGACCATGTGGGCAATGATATGCTCCATTGCTATCTAATCCATCGTTTCCTGCTTTGTGTCATGTTAAAGCATCTTATATCAACTTTATGCTTTATGTCATGCCTTACTTTAGTAAAGTTACTTTTATTAAAGTATAACTATAGCCTCAATCATATAAGTATATTAGATGTATGCCTTATGCCATGAATATGTATATATGGAGTATCGATACTTGTTTGTCATCCAGTGAAAAGCTTAATGGCCATGTAAAGAGGCCTTGATGGTTTGCAGAGGTGGAACGAACTTCTATCATCTTCTAATAATAAGAATAACAATAACAATAATAATAATAATAATATATCAGTATATATGTTTTCATCAAGCTCTCTATAAATCTCTTTCCTGTGAAAGCTTGGGTTAGTAATTTCATTTTTCTGTCTCTCGGAGATTCGAATATGCTTTGCACTCACTTGGAAGAACCTGTGCTTCATAAGGAATCTGATCAGGATCCATTGGAATAATATAATTTAGAAACTTGGTTCTAATGCTTAGAGATCAATGTCTTAATGTGGCCCTGAGTTTGAGTTCAATAAGGCCTTACCTGGAATAAGATAGCAGCGCATCATAAACTGAGTTCTTTGAGTCTCTATACCTACTTGGTATCATAGCACAATAATTCATCATTCCCTTGATGAAAATATGAGGGTAAAACACACAACAATTTTAAGTTACCTCTCGATACTGAAGATAAGAAATAAATGGAGGAGTATATGATTGGTTGATTAGATGATTACCAGTGGAATGGAATGGGCCAGGTTGAAAGGCGCAAAAGGGAAAGGGAGGAGGAACCAGAAATCATCGGAATGGGCGGCTTTGGGAAGCAAAAGAGGGAGGAAAACACTTTCCGTGGCATCACTTTCCATCTTCCCAAACAGCCCATTCCCACAACTTGTGGCCCCTTCTATCTCCCATTCCCCTGCTCCCTATTCATCCAACTCTCTCCCTTCTGCGCTCTGAGGGAAAGCGTTTGCCTTCTCTAATATATATAGAGCCATGGAGGAGGAATCCCCATGATGAGGGTATATCTGTAATTTTCAGGTTGAGGGCAAAAAGGGCATAGTGATTAATTTAGGGTGCTGATCAGAAATCATATCTTCAAATTTCAATGAAGCAAAACTAGCATACCACTAACTCATGTAGGCATAACTCATCTAGTGGGGGTTTGAACTTTAGTTCGTTATGTTATGATAGATTGACCCATTATGTTAGAACTAACGTTGGTTGGTAACGAACAAGATTAAATCTAGGAGAAAATGATGATCCCTATAATGAAACAAAGTTTTGAACTTTTGCCAGAAGAAATGCCCATTTATTCAAGAGTGTCTAAAATAATATTGTTTTTAGTATGACAGTATCATGAGCTTATAGAAAAATAACTCTTCATAAGCTTGATGAAAATTTTGAAGTTAAAATTTTTGGACATCCTTCTTTGGAGTAACCATGTTCATGTAAAAACTGGTAAAAAAGATTAAATTTGTACTATATCCAAATTAAAATAGAGTTATTGAGATATAATAGTATTTCATTTTATATTCTAATAATTTCGTATTTTAATAAATTCACAACTAAAATAAAAAATAATCTTCAAAATTTAACATAAAAATAATAATTTACAATATAAGAATAGTAAATCAAAAAGTTTAGTTTAAAACAATTAAATAAAATTTGGATGCTTAAACTTTAAAGTGATCCCATAAAAGGGTGTCGTAAGATGCTTTATTCACCAAAGCTAAAAAGAAGGGAGAAATTATTATAAAGTCTCATACAAGAGAATTAATATCAGAAAAGTTCTATTAACAACTCAAATAGCTATAATTGATAATTCAAGTTACTCGTATTGATAACTTCTTAAACCATTTCTGATATTAATTCTCTTACATGAGTCTTTATACTAATTCCCTCCAAAAAGAAAAGGTTGGAGAGATGCTTGCGTGTATAAGACGAGGGGAATCAACAAAAAAGCTTCTTTTTCTTAGGAATCACACGAATGTTCACTCAAATATGGCAAAAATAAATAAATAATTCTACACATCACAAAAGGCCAAATCCTCTTTTATTTTTTTAATCTTTCCTTTTAAAGATTTTTCTTTTTTACTTTTTGAGAAAATGACATCTAAAGTCTCCACTCATCAAGCATAACAATCTTACCAATCAACACTCGGTTTAGTGAAACAAAGTTAATATTCCTTAACTTCAATTTTAGGCCTTTAATTTTTGTGAGTTTAAAAATTGGTAGCCGTAGTCAAATTTGAAATAGTGAACATTGCCGAATATAACATGGTACTTTGAAAATGCTTGATTATTTAAATAATTATGTCCTTACAATTATTTTATTTATAAATAACATATTACAATTTTTTTTACAAAAAAAATCTCTTGACACCACAATCATCCGGTACAAACTTTTTTTGCTATGCACATGTAATATCTTACTGGGACATTAATATTTAAGGTACTATTGTCCATTAAATATAGACATATCTTTTGATAAGGATACTAACTTTAATTTGTCACAAAGAAATTAGTTATTTCTGTTAAATATAATCCATGTTGGTTACACAGCCCAAACTTGACTAGCTGGCGTGGATGGATTCAGTCAGGTAACATTGTTGGGCCCAAAACCGTGAAAAGGTTTAGCCCAAGGTTGCTAATGGACCAACATGGGCCTAGTTATTTCCTAATCAAAATGTTCAAGCTCAAATAATATTGGGTTGGCTTCTTTTCCCTTGTAAATAAATTCTTTAAAAAAATTAATTTGTTAAACCAGGTTTACAAGTACTTGGATTAAAAAAAGAAAATTTGATCAATATTCAAAAAAAATTATGATAATAATGTCTTATTATCTAATAGGCAGAAAACTGAAACTTTTCATTTCCAATTCAATAGTTTTGTCCCATGAATTTAGTTTAAAAAAAAAAAAAGATGTGTGCTTCAGACGGATATGAGATCATGGAATCTCACTACTTTGAAAAAAAAATGTTTTAAAATATGATTGTAACTACTTGACTACTTAAACTCCTTTTCAACAAATTTCTACTTGATGCTAGTGAATGATTTAACCAAAAGACATCGATATTCTAATAGAAAAGGCTTTAATCACTTATAAATACAATATTTTGAATTCAAATCGACGTAAATACATAAAGTGTCTCTGGGATAACTTGTGCTATGTGAATGATAAATTCAAAGATCGTCTTTGACAATTAATTTATTAATTTGGTTATTCAGTATAATTCTCCCTTTAATTAAAATATAGAGAGATGAACACATGAAAATGAAAATGAGTGGGGCTTGCTGTGTTTATTTCATTTTAAAATTTTAACTTCAATTATAAAGTGCACTTTATTAATTAGCCGGTGGTTAATTAAACAAAATCCCTCTAAACTTTTCCGAAATAATGGAGGATTAGGGAAAAACTCCAGTCATTTGCTCTTTGATCCGTCTAAATGAAAAGGTTTCAATTGCGAAACAATTGGTATTTTCAACCCTTAATTGGTTAATTAAAACCTGATTTTTTTTTTGTTTTAAGTCAAATATGATGAACAAAACCTGTAAGCCAAATCTGAATGAAGTCGTATCACATGATGTCATATTATAATTGTTCATAAATTAATGTGTCTCTCAAATCATCTCTGTTTTCTGAAGCAAGTTCTCCAAAATCAGCTTCTGAAAAAAACTAACCCGACATGTGTTCTGGACCCATAAACCTACAAACCCTAGACCAACAATATATATCCATTATCTGATAATTTTGCAAAAATAAAAAAAATGAAAACTCTAACCTTTTTTTTTTTTTTGGTTTTTACTAAACATTCATTCATGAATCTTTTATCTTCATTCCATGCAGCAGGTACGTGTCGTACAGTATTACAACAAAACCGATCTGACCCTAAAGCTTTAATTTCATGGAGAGACGACGGTCTGCATTAGTAGGTTTCATCATCCTCGTTGTCATCATAGTCTTCTAGGTGACTGGGGGCAGCCGCGTCATAATCATCCAGCCCTGGAGCTTCAGCTTCACCGGAGGAGGCTAGTCCTTCCGACGGGGAAAAGGCGGGAGAGGTTGATGGAGAGGATGATATATTGAAGCAGAAGATGGGGAGATGATTCGGTGGTGGGAGACTCGATCGGTCTCGTCAACATGGTGGGCCTCTGGGGAAGATGCCTGAGAGACCACGTCTTGATCGGAAACCACCATGACGAAGAGAGCAAGAATAATAAGGATCCAGAGACGGGACGCCGTTGTTGATGTGCAGGAATAATGAGTGAAGAAGGAAAGATTACAGAAGGAATATTAGAGTGGGATACGAGATTTTGAGCTGATGAGATGGGAGGTGAGAAGGAGGAAGTGAGATTTATAGGTTGAAAGGAAAAATTTAGGGAGGCTTGTGGAGGAGACAAATGAGAGAGAGGCTGAGTTTCAGTTACATTATAGAAGGAGTGTGTGTGTGTGTTGTATATGTGTGTGTGTGTGTGTGTGTTGTATATGTGTGTGTGCGTGTGTTGGTTTTATACTTACAATCAATATGGAAAAATGTGAACTGAGTTGACCATGAACTATAAATCAAACTCAACTATGATCGTGGAGGTTACCGTAACATTCCACATTTCAAGCAATTCAAAATAAAATTTATCTAACATATTTGCTTTATATATTATAATTTATATATGTTGAAAAAGTAACTTTTATTATTAATACAAAAAGAATATATATTTGATATTTTAAAAAAAGTTTACTCTCTGATTTGATATATTTTAAAATTTCAATGGTGCTTATTTTTTTCAATCTAGTTCTTTGTCCAATTGTTAATATAAAACCTAATTAAAAAGTTAGATTTAACTCTAAATGTAAAAATTTAATCTATTTCATTTATTATATTTATCATTTTTTAGATTAATTTATGATAGAGTTGATATTCTAAAGAGATCAAATTACGTTTTTTAAATATCAAATTATATTTCAAGAAAAAAAAATTCTGTTTTCCGTATGAAACTAGGATTGACAAAATTTATCATATGTGGATGGTTCATGACCTAAAAGCAATCGGATTTGAATTGATTAATAACCGTTTTTGCAATCTTTTTTTGTTTTTATTACATTCATTACAATCTCGGAATTAATTAAAAGCATTGATCGAATCCCCACTAGCCAGTACCGGCCGCTGATAAACCCCGTTGATTGCGGGTTTACTGAAGCTTCTGCAATCTCGTGTCTCTGAAAAAACCCACCAGCCACAGTCTGTTTCTTGCACAGCAATTGATCGATCTGTAATGGGTCGAAGAAAACT
>QFDD01005714.1:0-13563 GCA_006871305.1 Vachellia collinsii | reverse complement strand
AGCTTTCTCCAGCCCAAGAAAATCTTGCCTATTATTTGACGAGTTTATGAAATTCTGCATTGTACTATTTGATGAAAACTCACAAGTCATAAACAAGAGCTCTTCAAAAGCTATACATCTCTCAGCACAGAAACCAGTTGGGCGAAAACAATGATTACATGATGGATTTTACCTACACAGAACCAAAAGATGCTTATCCCAACTTGCACAAGCCTTCACGTTGTCATTGATTGCCCCGACATGGAGGGAGTTTGAGCTTTTAATGGGTCTTGCTCATGTCTTTTACTTTCATGTTCACTAACTAGATATAGGTTCAAGTTCAAGACATTGCTCAGCAATAAAGAATTACAGAAACCAATTAGATATTTAATATAAGAGTCAATTGAGTTTTTTTAGGAGATTAAATAAGTTAATTAACTGATATATTTATTATTTTTCTCCAAACTAACTTATCTAACTTATAAACTGATATATAATTTAATGATACACATAAATATTTTAGAATATATATTATAATTAAGTAATTTTAAAATATATATTATAATTAAATAATTTATTTAGCATTTTTAATCTTAAAAAAAATCAACCGGTTTTTATATTAAAAATAAAAGGTAACATATTGTTTAAGTTTTGGTTAATTTTAGTCAACGTTCATATATTTCTTAAAAAAATTAAGGAATCAATTCATAGGGCTGTGATAAAAAAAAATATTTTATTAAAGAATCAATCCATGCTCATCAATCTTGATGAACGCACAATGTCACATAGGATGGTCCATATTTCATTTTTAATTTTTTTTAAAAATAATTATTGCAATATAGAATCTAAAATGTAAGTAATCACTTAACCATCAGTTTCTTAAAACAAAATGAATTTTTCATTTAAAATTCTCGTTTTACAAAAAAAAAAAAAAATTGGACAATCTAGGTCTGCTGAGTAATGATGAGCATTCAATGTGAACCTATGTTTTCTTGGTGTTTTTTCTAGTTTTACCTTTTATTCAAGCTTTGTTTCCCTTTATATTAATTTATTTTAATAGTAAAAGTAATTACTGTTACTAAATATTGTTTTTTTTTTTTTGCCAGAGTTACTGCATATTGTTGCCACGTCACACATAATTTCCAAAGACCTAATCAAAGTTGACCATAACTCTGTTGTAAAAATTATAGTGTGTCAAATAAAAGAAATCTTATATTGCTTTGGTGAGAAGAAATCCAAGACTATATAAGCTAACCTTTAGTTTGATGAGTTAAAAAGGCTAAGAGGGATGTGGATCTCACGCACACAATATCAAACCATTAGGAGGCAAACATAGTTGAAAACTGACAATTTAACCCTCAATGTGTGTGATAAATGCGATGATGGGCTTTTTTACGAAAATTTATTTTTGAAATCCTAAATAAAAATTTTGTTAACATGGAAAATTATTTTGCTTATCTAGAAAGGCTTTTTTTCCTTGCGAAAGGTTTGAAACCCTGAGTCTGGAAATATTATTTTGCTAATCCAGAAAGGCTTTTTTTTTTCCTTCAGAAAAGTTTGAAACCCAACGAGCATGGAAATTTGACTATTCCAACGATAAAATGCAAAACGCTTCGAGCCTATTCACCTCATGACTGGCGGCCTCTCCAGACATGTCCATCCCTTATGCGTCCGATCAATCTCTATATATATGTGGCCTCCTAGACAAACAAAGCATGTATGTGTTTTCCTCTGCCCGACTTCTTCATCTCTCTGTCTCTTGCCTTGAGTTATTTGTTTCCGCCAGGTCCCGTTTCCTTGTCATCCCGCAGGATGGATTTGTTTTGTTCTGGGGAGGGGCCGCTTTCTGAATCTGTAGGGGTTGCAGAATATCTCTCAAAGACAGTATTCTATTTCTTGTTCGCGATTTTTACTACAAATTCTAATGATGGATTCCTTATTAGAAAAAGAAGGCAAAAATGCAGTTTTGATCTTTCTAGAGACTAAGTACACATTTTTTTTAGAAAAAAATTAACAATGGCAACACTGATATAGTAGTGATATTTCTATTGTAACCATTATAATTTAACGAATATCAATTCATCCCATTTATTGTTTATAACGCATCCACTTTTTGTCTAGAACAATTCATTCGAGCTAGGTGTCTTTCCCCTGCAAGGCTAGACTTGGACCTCATGCTAATTCTTTGTTGTCAAAAATATAGACATTACTTGCATCTTTAAACACATCCTTCTAAATAACTTTGCCCAAAACCCCATTTACTCCTGCCCTTGCACAATTCTTTTGACAAAAAAGGATGCTGAAAATTGTAAAATATCAAATTATTTTTGATAAGGTATTAATAATTACTGATAAGTAACTTATTATATATATAAACTTTCTAATTTGCACTACTACAGGTGGACAATCCAACATTCCTTTCTCACGTCTGTTATTAATAATTGATGTGAAAAGTAATATTCTCACATCCGTTCCACAAACGAACATTAGAGGTCATTGACCTTTGACGTTAGAGGGAGGATCTCAACGTTAGAAGTCAATCTCCAACGTTCGTTTTCAAAATGGTACTTGATATGGATGTTACAGGGATTACCTATCTATAGACCTGTAACTCTTAGTTTTTAAAAAGAGACAGTAGAAGTCCATCGCTTTTAACCAATTGTGATATTTTTATGGGAGTCTCAACCCTCGCAGTTAACCGTGTGTGGGTTGGACTGTTTAGAACTTTAGATCCTCAAGCTCATATCCCAATCTTCCTTTTTCACTTGTTCATAGTCCTCTTCACTAATTTCTTGTTTTTTTGTAATAGAAGATCAACTTTGGACAAAAAATAATTTACAAAAGATCCATTTGGTGCTTAGTTGGAAAGCACTTTTTTGCCACATTGATGACTCATATAATTCATAAATGATAAGAATAAGGGGTTGAGCCATAGACGACTTAAAAATTCAGGGGGTTGAGTTGGGATTATTCATATTTGAAAGATTGAATTATTATAAGTAAATTAAAAGTTGAATGAATAAAAATTAATTTTCCTTAAAAAATAACGTTGGGCATTTAAACTATAGATTTATGCGTATTATACTTTTTCATTTAAAATATACATGCTCAAATAAATATTTTAAATAATTTTTCAAGTGTTTTATAAGACTTTTTCTTTAAAATAGAGTCAAATAAATAATTTAAATACATTCTTAATGATTTTGTATTTTTAAAATATTTTAAGTATTTAAAAATAATTAAAATTATATCTTGAATTTCAAATGTTAATTTTTAAATGATAAGGTATACAATAAAAATTATAATATGACAAAACGATTAACTTTGACGGTGATTTCAATGGTAGGAGAATTGATAGAAAAAAGATAAAATATTACAATTTTTAATTTAAATTTTAAAAGTTAATGAGGTTATCTAGAACTGACAAAATATTTAGGGGATTAGCATAAATTTTGGGTAAAATTTTGATCAGAAAATTTTAATTTATATATGTATATATATAATATGTTAAGAGCAATTGACTTTTTTAGAAGATGAATGAAACTAAATAAATTACATTAAAGTATTTATTTATATTTATCATTATACATATATCATTTTAAAATCAAACAAATTATTTTAAAGAAAAATAATTAATATAAATATTTTAAATTAATGCGTTTAACATTTGTTAATATTTTTTAAAAGTTAGTTATTAAGGATATGAAGTGGTATAAAAATTAGATTTTTAACGGGTAAAATTTTGATCAGAAAATTTATTTTACTTTTATTAAATAAAATATAAAGGAAAACTAAGCTCTTACCATTTGAAATTACGACCTGCATAGGAAAACTTACTGAATTTGAATTTAAAAGCGAGTAATTCTCTCAACTCACAAGTCCAAATTTCGACCGTTGGTGAAGGTTCAAAAAAGAAAAGAAGAATTTGCCCATTGGTTCCCCGATACCATCTCTCCTCTGTCTTTCTTCTTGGCGCATCATTGCTTTAGTCATTGGCTCCATAATCTTTTCCTTCCTCAATATGAATTTCTTATATCGGCAATTGTCTGTCGCAGAGGTTTTCGCTCAGAAAATCAGAAGACGAATTCCAAAAATAAAAGGTGCGTTCTCTCTTTTTCCCTTTTTGGAAATTCTTCCCATTTTCAAGAAATTGTAGTCTTCTGTACAGTTGAATTCACATTTTTTGATTCATATCCTGTTTGGATTTCTTTTCCTCTCCCATTAGGCTTGAAAGCTCTTCGAAGACCCATTGCATAATTGAACAGCTGTAATAGTATGAGCCTGACTAGGATTGTTTTTGTGTTTGATGACTTCAGGTCATTGGAAAGATATATATCAGGCTTTACTGTGAAACTTTACCCCTACACGGAAACCATGCTTTGTAATTCCAGCCAGGAACTCTGGGAGTTGAGATATTTAACAGACCAACTTTATGCAGTTTACTTGTATCCCTATTTGAATGGCCAAAGATTTGTTAGACTAAAACGATCATTTTTATGTGCCCTCAATGCTTCTCCAATTGGTAATGACTCTCCATCTATCTCCAATTCCTCTCCTTTGTGTGCTGACTCCAACGTTGATGTACATGATAATTCACTTTCTACCGCTGTAATTGATGTTGTTGCTGAAATGAACAAATCTAAATCATGCTCATGTCCTGATTATTATGTGTGGGGACTGTTTTGATGAAAAGTATCAAAAGGTTGTTGCAATGCAGACACAATAGTTTAGGGAAATGTATCGTGCTCCTCTTGCTCATAGTGCATCTCCTTGCATTGAAAATGTTGGTAGTGATTTTCATGAACATGTGGGGTGTATTGAGTCCTGTTTAAGCACCAATGTTGAGAACAATTGTGAGGATGAATGTCATAATGTTGCTTCTCTAACCTCTTTCAATAGTTGCATGAACATGATTGAAAACAATTCTCTTGAACATGATTGTGGTGGTTCCAACAACCATATCATTTCAAATTTTTCTAATAACCGTTATGTGCTTGAGAAAGGTATTTGTAGTGTCTCGATGGGTGCAATTAAGAATAAAATTAATGCTGATTGTTCAAGGAATATTGAGGCACCTAAGGAAGCAATTCGTGAGCAACTAAAAAGGATGGAGCTATTTAAGACCAGAACAGGGAAAAGGAAGCATAGGCCTAAGAGAGCTGAGCAAAATCCTTTGCATATTATGCTCACAATCCTAGAAACTGAGGAGGAAGAGGAATCACAGCAACGAGGAGTCAGGCACATGATTCATAAATATTTTCTGTCCATTGAACACTTACTTGGTGTTACTGTTTGAGATTCTGTCTTTGGACCTGTGAGCATCGCCGAGGAGCACCAGACATTGCAAACCACTCATATTCACACACAAGAGCAACCCAAAGCTAATTCCAACCAGCTGCTGAGTTACATCAAGGATAGTCTATTAATGGAGGTTGTTGGTAATTCTCTTGAATCTTATTCTTCCTCTTTTACTTGTGCTACTTTAAGATATGCAGTTTCTCTTGATTTTGAGCTGTCCCTAGAAGCTAATGATTTATGTGACATTGTATCTAATTGTGAGCCTTCTCTTTGTGATAAAGATGATGATAGAGGTGTCCATGAGCATGATATTGCTGAAACTAAGTCTATTGATCTTGATATGGTAAAATCTAGGTTGTTTGAAGTTGTCTCAATTTCTTTATCTTCCCCCTAGACACATGTGAGGGTGATGTGTGTGGTATTAGTTGCTTGACAACTGATAGCTACCTTCACACCTCACATGCATTTTATTTTCACTTTTCTAGCTCTTTTAGTGATCTCATATCTTCTGCTAGTCATGATGGTCTTGGAAAAGCTTGTTTGACGATTTGGCAGATTTTTATGATGAGATTTACGCTGTAGTAAAAGCTGAAAGTGATGTAGCAATGCCAATCGAGTCTGCACCTGTTCAAATTGAAAGCTTGCATGTTGGCTATACTATTGGAGAGGACTATTCCAGATCTGGAATGTTTTGAACCTAAGGGTCATATTATTGACTTAACTAGCATTAACGGTTCTTTTGCATGTCATAGCATTAATGAGTATTGTCTGAAGTTCCAATTGTTGATGAATTGATCGTTGAAAATGCACTTTAACTTTGGATATCTCATTTGAGCATGATAGACCTTGTTTTATAAATTTCTTATTCTTGCCACATGACATACCTCATATTTCAAGGTCTTTTTACTCCACACTTTCATGTGACATTCCTCTTGATATTGGGAAGTTGCTTGGTATTTAGTATGATCTCTTCAAGTTTGCTCTTGATTCTTTTATTATTGGAAGTCGTCATAATTTGAAATGAAGCCCTAAGTATACTCTGATTCTATTCATGGGGTCCTCTCTTGTGAATTCCCACCAGATTTAATTATAAATGACCATGCTAACTCAAAATATATGACTTTTGTTGAATATTCTGCTGCTGATTTTCGCTTCTTCATGCAGGGAGTCGGTGATGAGAAACTCCATGGAGATTGCACCCCAACATACATCTAAGAGCCTCTTCCAATAGAACCGAAACCACCACCAAGGAAGAGCAACAAGGGCAAAAAATGGTAATACTGCACTATTTTATGATACTCATATGGGATGAGAATTTTCGCTTCAAGAGCTTGAGGAGATTTCTTCTATACGGTTCGCCCTTTCCCTCATTTTCCTTTAGCTGCATGGTTTGATTAATTGCTCCACGATTCTCATTGTTGAACACAAGTGTTTTTTTTTTTGGGGTGGGGGGGCGGGGGGTTTAGTAGTAAAAGGTTGTTGATTTGGCTTATGCTATCCAGCTGCTGTGCAATGATTATCGCTGGTTTTTGCCACCTCCTCAAGAGTGGGGAGACGTGAGTTCAATTTAATAATTTTTGCACATGTTCTCTTACTGTGATAATATGCTTGTTTTGGGCATTTATGCTAGTTCTGGCTGCTGAGCAATTATCATTGCTGGTTTTGCCACATTTTTCACGTTGAGGACATTGCTCTCCTCAAAAGTTGGCGGAGGTGAGTTAAATTGAAAAATGTTTGCACACGTTTTGTTGCTGTGATAATATGTTGACTTGATTCTTTTTGTAAATTCTGGGCTGTTTTGATATATGATTTGATATCATTTGCACTTTCATCTTGGGTTTATTGAGTGCCTGGCTGCTATGGAACTTAATTTGAACATATTTTATTGAAATATGCATTAAAATCGAACAATACCATCCTAATCTTCTTAAGGGCTCCTAAAATTGTATGATGCTCTATAACTTGTCTCAATTCTTAATAGCAACCCCTACGCCTTAAATCTTTTGCTTAACCCCTTAAGCCCTTTATTGATTCTTTAAATTTCCAATTGATTAAAGAACACTGCATTGATGAATGTGTGATATGCTGGATTGATGAATGTCTGAATGAGATATATTGAAAAAAAAAAGAGAAGGAATTTCATGTGTGTTGCAGTTGTGTACTTGGTTAACTGGTATTGACCACATTAGGCAGTTCACTTGTGTCTTTGCTGAGAGCATACCATTTTTTCCGCACCCCAATTTGAATGGCCAAAGATTTCAAAGCTGAAAGGATGATTTTTATGTGCGCTCAATGTTTCTAGAATTATGCAATTCACATGTAAGCTGCTGCATAACCAAGTTTGTGCAGGTGAAGAATCAGTGCAGGCAAAGTCCTTGAATTAAAAGACTGAGGTCATATGATGCCTAATCTGTAAGTCTTGGAATTTTTTCTTAAGATTCATATTTGGTTGCCGAGATCAAGTCTTGTATATATTGGCTATGTTGTTAATAATTTTGATGCGGACTAAAACCTCATTTCATTAAAGGAATCGTGTGCTCTAGGGGGGTATGTTTGCTTTGAAGGGTAGGAATGGTGAAGGAGGCCATGAAGGGAAGGACATCATCCTATTTGGTTTGGTTGAAAGAGAAGTAAGGAATGATATTTTAATGATCCCTTATTTACTTTAGAAGGGGAGGGAAAGGAAGAAGTGGTAATAATTCACTATTTTACCATTATATATTAATTTATATTTTTTATAAATTAATTTATACATTATCATTGATTAATGAATCAATAATTTTATTTACAATGAATGTAATATTATATTTTGAAAAAAAATAATATTTTTTTATTTTTAATTAATTTGTATAATTAATGTTTTAATTATAATTTTATGATTTTTAATTAATTTAAGAATAATATATTTTTATTTATAATGACTTATTTTTTGTAAATTAATTTTAGAATAATATGTTTTAAATGTTTAATTTATTCTTATAATATATTTTTAATTAAAATTATATAATTAATATTTTTTATTATATCAATTGACTAATGCGCATTGAGCATTTGTAGGACCTTTTGGATAACAAACTTTTGTAACAAGTTTAATGCTGTTAGGACTTGAACCCATGATCTTTTTTATTTTTAGTTTATTACAATATTTTTAATTATAATAATATTTTTTCTTAAAGGCATTAATGAAATAATAGAAAAATTATAGGGGTAAACTTGTCAAAATTGAAATAATATTTTTGGAAGAGAGTTAAAATGGCAGTTTAAGAGAGGATAGGAGGATAAATTTAAACTCTCTTAACCTCTAAAATTTTAAATCAAATGAAGAAAAAGGAGTATAAAAATATATGCTCCCCTCCTCCTAAACAAAGTTTTACCCCTTTCCTTCAACTAAATACACCTTAAATTGATTTCTCAGACATCCCTTGGAGTTGTAGAAATTGAATTGATTTCTCAGACATCCCTTGGAGTTGTAGAAATTGATTTTTTTAAAAAAATATTTATCACTTACCAAAAATTATCAAATTAAAAATATCAGTCGACTCACATTTCTCAGTTTTGGAGTCCAGAAGCAGATAAAAAGAATTTTTGTCTGAGTCGTCTAATACTTTTGGCATCTCGGTCGCCTTCACCCTATGAAGCAATTCAGTTTTGAGAACTCGTTCAAACAGTAATGTTGAGTTATTCATTTGAATGGTTGTTATTCAAAAATTTCGAATGGGTTCCAACGGCTAAATCACGACGATTTTATTGTATGTAACGGCTCTTTTGTGCAATAGGTCGATGTATATATTATTGGTATTAGCTGTGAAGCGTTTATTTCCCTTGTCTCTTCCAGTTGCTTAATTTCCTCCCAACTCATTCCTTCCGTTCTCTCTCTCTCTCTGAATCTTCATCTTTGCTGTTGGATGCTTCGTTGGGAATCTACACTTTACTCATGGGTTTCTGGTAAGTCTCAGTTTATCAGATTTTCCATTTCATTTAAAATTTTGAATTGATGAATTGATTCTGTGCATTATGACTCCTGCCTCCTCCTTCTAACAACTAAAATTGTGGTAAACCTGTCATCAAACAATGGAAATAAAATGAAACAAATAGAAGTTCTCACCGTTGTTGTTCTTGATTACAAATAATAATTGATCATTGATTTTCAAACTATCACCATTCCTGGGAGGCACAATTTCTTAGGATTTTTGGTTAATTGATTTATGGGATGTTATGTGGCAATAATACTGAATAGGGTTATCTTATAAGTGGACCCTTGTTGTTAGAGTTCTAACAGCTTAGTTATGACTGTAATAGAATATACAAAATATAAAGACCAATATGTGTACCCTAGAAAACTGTGGAATATATAATTCGTTTTCAGTTTTATCTCTCTTCCCCTTTTTCGCGCTACTTTGTACCATTTTGGTATTAGAGCCAGCTCTGGCCATGGCGTCGAAGAAGCGATTTAAGATCGAACATTGGCTAGGTCGAAACGTCACCGAAACTGGTGCCTTGAAAAACTCAATTTCACAAATTGAAGCGTGCGTAGGGGATCTTGCTGTAATATCCTGAGGTATTGTCCATGTTTAATCGCCCGTAGGCACATGGTTTTGTCCTTTTGAGATCCCATAATCACCCAAAAGGCGTCTCGGATGTCAAATGTCACACTTCGACTATATATATGGCTACTTTGGATGAGTCCAACCGATGTAGGGGACTTAAGTGCACTTTGCCTACTGCGTCTCCCTTCACTCACTCAGGGTCCCTCAGGGTGTTAAGTCCCTAGTAGCGCTTGGTGTGACACTCTCCTCTGTCCTCTGCTTTAATATCATATTGTAACATCATGAGATATTGTCCCTGTTTAATCATCTGTATGTACAGGGTTTTGTCTTTTTGGGATCCGATAGTCACCCAAAAGCGCTTCAAATGTCAAAGGCCACACTTCAACTACATATATGGCATTCACTTTATACAAGTTTAACTGATGTGGAACTTAAGTCCACCCTGCCTACAGTGCATCCCTTTCCCCTTCATCCACACCGGGGTCCCTAGCAATGCTTGGTGTGACACTCTCCCCACTAACGGAAAGTGCCGTCCTCGGCTCTGATACCATATTGTAACATCCTAAGATATTGTCTATGTTTAATTGCCTGTAGGCATAGGGTTTTCTCCTTTTGGGATCCCATAGTCACCTAAAAGGAGCCTCGAATGTCAAAGGCTACACTTCGACTACATATATGGCCTTCACTTTGGACAAGTCCAACTGATGTGGAACTTAAGTATACCCTGCCTACTGTGTCTCTCTTCCCCCTTCACTCACTCCGGTGTCCCTTAGGGTGTTAGGTCCTTAGCAGCGCTTGGTGTGACACTTTCTGTACCAACGGAAAGTGCCATCCTCGGCTTTGATACCATATTGTAACATCATGAGGTATTGTCCATGTTTAATCGCTTGTAGGCACAGGGTTTTGTTCTTTTGGGATCCCATAGTCACCCAAAAGGCGCCTCGAATGTCAAAGGTCACACTTCAACTACATATATGGCCTTCACTGTGGATAAGTCCAACCGATATGGGATTTTAGTACACCCTTCCTACTGCGTCTCCTCCCCCCCTTTACCCACTCCGGGGTCCCTCAGGGTGTTAGCTCCCTAACAACGCTTGGTGTGACACTCTCCCCACCAACGGAAAGTGTTGTCCTCGGCTCTGATACCATATTGTAACATCTTAAGGTATTGTCCATGTTTAACGCCTGTAGGCACTGAGTTTTGTTCTTTTGGAATCCCATAATCATCCAAAAGGCGCCTGATATGTTAAAGGCCACACTTCGACTACATATATAACCTTCACTTTGGATGAGTCTAACCGATGTGAGACTTAAGTGCACCCTGTCTACTGCGTCTTCCCTCCCCCTTCACCCACTTCGAGGTCCTTCAAGGTTAAGTCCCTAACAGCGCTTCGTGTGACACTCTCCGCACCAACAGAAAGAACCGTCCTCGGCTCTGATACCATATTGTAACATCCTGAGGTATTGTCCATGTTTAACGCCCGTAGGCACTGGGTTTTGTTCTTTCGGAATCCCATAGTCACCCAAAAGACTCCTCGAATGTCAAAGGTCACACTTCGACTACATATATGGCCTTCACTTAGGACGAGTCCAACCGATGTGAGACTTAAGTGCACCCTTCTTACTGCGTCTCCCTTCCTCCTTCACCCACTCCGGGGTCCCTCAGGGTTAGGTCCCTAACAACACTTGGTGTGACACTCTCCCCACCAACAGAAAGAGCCGTCCTTGGCTCTAATACCATATTGTAACATCATGAGGTATTGTCCATGTTTAATCGCCTGTAGGCACAGGGTTTTATCTTTTTGGGATCCCATAGTCGCCCAAAAGGAGCCTCGAATGTCAAAGGCCACACTTCGACTACATATATGGCCTTCACTTTGGATGAAACCAACCGATCTGAGACTTAAGTGCACCATGCCTATTGCGTCTTCCTTCTCCATTCACCCACTCCGGGGTCCCACAAGGTGTTAGATTCCTAGCAACGCTTGATGTGACACTTTCCCTGCCAACGGAAAGTGTTGTCGTCGGCTCTGATACCATATTGTAACATCATAAGGTATTGTCCATGCTTAATCGCCTGTAGGCACAGGGTTTTGTATTTTTGGGATTACATAGTCACCCAAAAGGTGCCTCGAATGTCAAATGCCACACTTTGACTACATATGTAGCCTTCACTTTGGACAAGTCCAACCGATGTGGAACGTAAGTGCATCCTGCCTACTGCGTCTCCCTTCCCCCTTCACCCACTCCGGGGTCCCTTATGGTGTTTGGTCTCTAGCAGCACTTAGTGTGACACTCTCCCTACCAATGGAAAGTGTCGTCCTCGACTCTGATACCATATTGTAAATTTTTGAGGTATTGTATATGGCCTTCACTTTGGACAAGTCCTACCGATATGAGACTTAAGTGCACACTGCCTACTGCGTCTCCCTTCTCCCTTCACCCACTTCAGGGTCCCTCAAGTGTTAAGTCCCTAACAGCGCTTGGTATGACACTCACCACAAAGCTCACTGAGGGTTAAATGTTATCATTTTTATAAGATTCTTGTTGGGGTTATCTGAATATTAAGCTTTATTCTTGTTCTTATCATTAATTCTCTCTTTTACTCGCCCCTAATAAATAAGTGCATATTTAAAAGAAATGTGAGTAAAATATTTTTTTATCATTTTTAATTTTTTTATATTTTCAAAAATTTGAATTAAACATGAAAAGCATGGCACTAGATGAGTCATATTCTTCTCCTTAACATTATGAATTAAATTTCTAATCACAATAAATGAAAATAAACTTAATGGCACTCTAAAAAAACTTAATGATTTTAACACATTTTTTTGGCTAACAAATAGACTTGAATTAAATTAAATACTAAAAATGCAAAGACTTTTAAATTAATGTTACTATTTATTTATTAATTTAGGAAATGTTCAGGCTAAATTCATGATTGAATTTAATTTATCTTCAGATTATGCTTTGTTCAAAACTTAATAGTAACAAGGACCTTATCACAACAATTTGAATTCTCTTCTTCCTACACTCCCAAAGCAACCTTACAAAATACTCTTACAATTTCCTCATTACGTTAGGGAAATGGAACAAGGAAGGAGTATTATTCTTTAATACCGAATTTTGGTTATGATTTCTAGGCGTTCTCTTCTCTCTTCCCAATTTGTACTTTTTTTTTGTATCAGAAATAGAAGGAAAATTCAATTCAACCCCAAGCAGATATAGCAATGTCAGGCCACTAAGGAATTCTTGTTTTAGATTCAATGCTTCAAAGTCAGTTTAATCAAGTTAAGCTTCGCAGCCTAAAATCCCAAGTAAGTTCATCTTCATTCTAATCATCTGTTCTTTTGATTCACAGAAATTTCGAACCACTAGGGAGCATTTGAAGAACTAATTGATTTCAGAACATTCACTTCAACTTAAGGAGGACATTCACTATCACAATCAATTCACTTTATCAACGAAGGGCATACCACAAAATCCTTTCCCTCATGGGCACCCAAGCTTTTTAGGAACAATGCAAGCATTATACATGAACAAGCACAACAATCTAGCAGTAGTCATAATCTAAAAACAGTTGACAAAGTGGAAAAAAACCATTGGCATATGAAAATTTTGTGGATGAAAAAGCAAGCCATGTTAATAATGACATACTGAAATATCAAAGAAGTTATGAACTTCAATGGAGATTATATACCATGAACGGATAAAAGCACTTACTAACATTAACAGTTTT
>QFDD01005713.1:0-12901 GCA_006871305.1 Vachellia collinsii | reverse complement strand
TGAAATGATGCAATCAAATCATTTGGATGGATGCATGTCAATATGCGAGGGGGGACCACTTTTTTGGACCAAAAGTAAATAAATACTAATAAAATATCATTTAAGGGTCAAAGGTACTTCAATTTCGTAGGACTAATGTTTTTTTTATAGTAAATCAAATGAAACGGGCAAATATTCCTCAAACATTAAATATGAACACATCTTATATTAAATATTTAAATTTTGTTTATCATATTTTGAAGAACTAACTTTTTCTGTTAAATTCAATCTCAATCAGTTTATATCCTGCATGTCCCCGTAACATTTTGCATTGTTTGTTTTGATTTCATTGACCATTAGAGATGAGAAAATAGGAAGAAAAAATGGAGAACATTAGTTCACCAGATTAATCTCTACAAAGCTGTAACTGTCTCTGTTCTGGCACTTTGTAAGAGTGTTTAAATATTGTAAATAATCTGCAACTACGCCAAGCCAATAATGTCTGATTGAGCACTTGGGTGCGCTTAAAATTGAATCCTCTCACTTCTCTGCATAAATTTAAAATTTACAATTGAAGATGGGAGGTTATTCTAATATTTTTTTTTCCACCTTCATTCGATTACCTTTTGTTTAGCCTTTAATTTTATGTTGAAACCACATTTCCAAGCAAAGAAAGCTTGAAGGAAGTATATAATATAAACTCTACACCAAACTTGTTTGTAGAAAGTTATTATTGCAAATTGCAATGATGTTGTGGAAATTAGTCATTTAAAAATTAGTAAAAATTGATAAAATGGTTTTAAAAAGTTAAACAAGTATATTATATTTATATAAAAATTGTGCATACAAAAGTAAAATATATAGAAATAAATTAATAAGAAATTGCTTATATTTTGTCTTATTTTTCATTAGATCGTTGTCGTTTCTTTTCTTTTTATTGGTCGTTATATTTTCCTTAATTATAAATATTTGTTCCTATCCTTAAAATTGTTAATCTGTAAGAGAAACAATATTAGTAACTAATGACGTGACTCCCACTCAGCATACATCTAGAATAATTTTGCCACATGAATCTAAACATAATAAAAATCAATTAAATCAATTAAAAATCTAAATATAGGTGTAAAGAAACGTTTATGTTCATACTAATTTTTTTACGTTGATAATAAACAAAGTTTATTCTATTATTTTATTTTCAAATCAAAATCAACCTCTTACACACGTCAAAATTGAGGAACTATAAGGATCCAATAAAAAGAAAAAGCAAACTATAGGACCTCATTATAAATAAGGTAAAACTATAAGACTACTAATTAGTTTTCCCAAATATGCACTCCCTACTATCTAGAATTTAATTCACTTTTAATGACCTCAAAGAGGCCAAGGAAGAGTGTTTACTAATTAAATATGTCTTAAATTGGGGAAAAAAAATACCAATACTAAATGAGGTTTTTAAAGAGAGAAAATATAATGAGTTGTATTTAATTAAGCATTAATTGCATGAGCATAATTGTCAAATAAAAATTAATTACTAACCAAATGATTTATACTATGAATCCAAAAAAAAAAAAAATTAAATTGTGACATATATTTTAGATCAAAGAAGGAGGGAGCATATCATAACTTAAGTCCCATCAATTATGATTCTTGGATTAATGAATTCTAAAAGAGTATTTACGGATTCAATTCCAAACAAATTGTTAATTAGTTATGAGCACATTACAAAGAAAGTATCAACACAAGGTGAAGATGGCTTGGTTGCATTGGAATACATATTTCCTTAAACGTTTGCAAATGCACCAACCTTTTTCCTTTACCAACAAAAAAAGTTATATCTCATCTAAACGGCAAGGCATTAATTATTAATTACGCCTTTCTCAATCATTTTGTGTGTACAATATACAATAGTCTATAAGAAACCATACTCACCATACATAATTTTGTTTATTTAAAACTCTGTACAAAATATGAGCTCGAAAATATATCACAATATAATATAATATAATACAAATCACTACAACTTAAATAATCGAACCATACTTAAATCAGATTAAAATGGATCTCTTAAATAGATGTGTTTGCCTCTTTGAAGGCATTTTGATAAGATAATCTATATTCTCTCATTTAGACATTAAAATTAATTTTAATACAAAAAAACACTTAACAGTCCAAACACAATCTGAATATTAATTTCTCATTTAATATAACCCTTCACTAATCACAATGTGAATGTGATCTAGCTATAGATCATATGCTTAAACCACAATTTTTCCCAAACATTATTGTCCTAAGAAAGAACAATCCAGATATTTTCCATTGAATTTAGGTGTATTATTCCTTTGTTTTATATATAGATGACTTCCTAAGAAAATAGAAACCAACCAAACAAAATGGTCTTCTTTTCTTTGTATTCCTTCTCTCTCATATTAACCCTCTTTCTGTATTCTTCCAACTTCATCTCTGCAAATAATCACAAGCATGTCGATCTCATAGCAGAAACCTGCAAGAATCTGTCAAGAACTGATCCCAACATAAGCTTCAGATTTTGCAGAACTTCTCTCCAAGCAGATCCTCATAGCCGCTGTGTTAAAAACCTTCGTGATCTTGGCTTCATCTCTCTCAATCTTCTAAAGCACAACGTTACGCACACTAGGGTTCATATCAAGAACCTTTTGAAGAAGAAGAGGAAGAAGATGGACCCGTTTATGGAAGAATGCTTAGATGATTGCCTTGAGGTTTATTCAGATTCCATCCCCACCCTCAGAGACGCCATTAAAGATTACAAGACCAAGCTCTATGAAGATTGTAACGTTAAAGTAAGTTCTGTTCTTGATGCCTCCACCACTTGTGAAGATGGATTCAAGGAAAAGGACGGCGTCGTTTCGCCATTGACCAAGAGAAATAGCGATGCCTTTCGCTTTTCGGCTATAGCATTATTTATTATCAATCTGCTAAATAAATAAATATCTTGTTTCCAAGTCTTTCTGTGCCTTCGTTAGGTTGTCTGATTTCTATTGTAATTACATCAATTTACTTATATCATCATCATCATGTCAAATTATCTAATTATACTTGATCATGTGTCTTAATATTTTTCATTTCGGATTATAGTTAACTGAATATTTTAAAAGTAGAATACATGACTACATGTAATTGGAGCACCTGCCGTAAGGATATAAGTAAATTGAGTTAATTAGGTGATTGTTTGTTGGGTTCATAATTAGATCTTTTATTTATAAAATAATTATATGATTTCATATTATTTTGGTGTGTGTGTGTGATTGAGATGGCCTGGTGTAAGTCTTTCTCTTTATGTTGTTTGCTTAATCCATAAATTAAGGATGAAAAATATTTATGATTAAAAAAGATAATATAATACATAAAATATATAACACTCTGGTGGCTCCAAATTAAGAATAAAAATTGCAGATCTTTCCAATTTTATCCAATCAACTTCAAGAATTTTCTCATTAACATTAAGGGCAATTAGGTCATTACAATTGAAGTGATTATAGAATAGTATAAATTAATGATGGAGTTTATTACCCATTTGAGACCACCAAAGGAACCTATCTCATTAATAATAGGCCACGTGGCCTAACCTCATGTAAAGTGTAATTGTCGTTAGGTAATTATAAATACCTAACAAAAAAGTTAATTCTGACCGGTGTGTGGCCAAGCGCCCAATTATAATAAAACTACATTTTTACTCCTTACACTTTAATAGAAGTAACATTCTATTTTATAAAACTGACTCTAAATATAGGTAACAATTTGATTTTGTTTAAAAATTAAATACATTTTTTCATTTTTACCCTTGATTAATTACATGCTTATCTTGTCTATTTTTGCCGCCATCCTCTCTATTATCTCTTTTCCCCTTCATTCTCCATGATACTTATCATCTTCATAAATAAGTATATATTTAAAAGAAATTACATCTTTCACATATTTATTGCTTTTAATAAATCTTAACTTATAGTTCGTTTTGCATAATTTGGATGGTTGTTGAGTATAAAAATGATCGGTTTAATCCTTTTTTTGTAAGTAACAACTACCCAAATCACGCAAAATGAATTGACGTTAAAAATAATAAATTTGTAAAAGATCTAATTTCTTTTCAAATATACTCTTATTCATAAAGATAATGAGTGAGAAAGAAAATTAGTGGGGGGAAAAAATTAGAGATGTGTAATTTATTGAAAACAAAAATAGAAAAGTACATTAAATTTTTAGATAAAGTAAACTAGTTGTTTACAGATACAACCAAGTCTATGAAAATGAATGTTACTTATAAATAGAATTGAAAGAAATACGAAATTTCAGTTTGGTTCTAAAATTTTATAAAATACTTTTTCAATCCTCCTACTATAGTACCATTAATCTAAAATGATAATTATGGTTAGAATACTGAAAAGGCACTTTACATATTGTAGCTGTCCTCCATTGTTGGCAACAAGTTTTTAACAAACATAAGACGAATAATGGTTGAGATCATTAAAAAACCATACGATTTATGTAAAGTGGAGAGGTCATGTAATAATGGAAGGTCCTATTTCGGGAGTAGGTGAAGTCATATATAAGTTAACTCAACGCTACTTCTTCTATTATTTCTTTGCCAATGCACAATTTGAAGAATTGGAGAAAAGTTTTTAATTGGAGAATTAATTGTAAAATGAGACATTCTATATACATGTAACTGAGCTTCTACATGTGCAATTGAATAAATTTCATTTACAATTAATTTCCCAATGGAGATTTTTCTCCAATTATAGTTGAATGATTAAATTATAAGTGAGTCAAAACTTCAAAGATAAAAATATTAATTTTCCCTATATAAAAATTATAAAAGTTTTTAAATAAATCCCTATCATATATCAATACTACATTAATTATAATGAATTGATTACTCATAAAGTTTAATTGTACATTATAGAGATAAAATATTAAATACTCTAAATGTTATTAATTTGGAGTTACGTATACTTTGAATCAAGCTAAGTTAAAAGAAAAGTACTTATATAATAGATAACATAGAGAAGTGAGGGTATATATGTCTGACGTTTATTATCTCTCAACTTTATAATTTTCCCCTTAAACTACATAAACTACATATTCCTATTAATCATAAATATTAAAAAGGGATTTCAATAGTGAGGATCATATATATGTAAATAATTAAATATGACACTTTAAGAAAATCAACACATATATTTTATAACCAAATTATCTCATTTGAATTTGTTATCTAACTTTTATTTTTAGGACCTAAGATTTCTTATGGAACCATAGCAGTGAGTCATGCTTCTTCACATATATAAATCCTATCATTATGTTTCTTTTTAATTATGTTTTTACGTTAGGTGAAGTCACTTACTTTAGAGAGTTTAGATTCGTCGGGTAAAAACATAATCAACCATCATAATTATTAGCAGATGCTTGAATTTTGTTTTTTTTTTTTGGTTGCTCTTTTTTTTTTTTTGTAGAATTCAAAAGTTTCAACTTTTGAGTTTTTTTATGTTGGAATTTCTTACTTTTGTTTACTTTACTAGCAGAAGTATTTTTCTATTATTTTCTTATTTTTGGGTTACATTATTTATTTATTCAATTCTCTTCTATTTAAACTACACATACTCAATCGGACCTGGTCCAATCCAGTTGGGAAAAGGGAATCGATGAAAAATAAAGCTAAAAAGACCCAATTGAATAGTTTCTGTCATACAAAAAAGGTTCCTTAAGTCTTAAGAGATGTGGATAGATTTAACATTCATGTCAAGATGAGTTCGTAAGGAATTGATATATTATCTTATGAGGTTGTGAGTTCAAATCTCATCACCGATGAAAAATTTTTGTTGATAAATGATCTGTAAATACCTTTATAAATGTTCTTTTAAATCTAAATGCATACATTGACTCTGATGAGCCAATAAAACCCAATTCACCTAAATTTTATTGGTAAAAAAATCCATACGATATTCATGCTTCATCCATAGCTGGAATGTGTATTAAAGGAATACTTAAGATACATCACTGGTGTGTTCAAATAATAGCTCTAATAATTAATATAAATCTAGTTGACTTTTTTAGAAAGATTAATGAACTCTTATATTTATCATTTTTTTTCAAAGTAATCGGCCTGACTCAAAAACTTATATATAATTCAATGATACAAAACATCAAAATGTATATAATTTAAATTGGTTTATTTAATTTTATTAGTCTTCTTAAAAAAGTATTAAAAACTAAAAGTAATGCATTACGTTTTCAGAAGCTCAAATAAAAGTGGAAAACAGGTCGGCCCGGCCCGGCCCAACAGAGCCGATCGTTAATAGGCTCAGGCCATAAGGGTCTAAACTTCTGGATGTTTGTTAGTAGTTATGTCTAAACAAACCGCGAGAAGGGCCGGCCTTGTTAGAGTTCTGTAGGCCCATTTTTTTAATGTTGAGGAATCAATGCACCGTGACGCTGTGTTAAAGCGTAATAAAATGTTGCTTTAATTTTGCAATTAATTTGAGCCCATAAACTGATTGTAGAAAACACCATATCAAACATGAGTTATGTGTCTAAAGTAGCTTTTCTCAACCAGTAATTGGCAACCATCTAGAATCAATTTTAAAAATACTTTTACGTAAATCGAGATAAAACTTATTTCAGATACTTACTTTAAGTTGTGTAAAATCATGTCCTAACAAACCAATCAAAAAGGCTAATCATATCGTGACTTGTTATAGATTTTATATTTTTATATTAATACATTGAGTTTTTCCACAGCTTGTTGATACCTTCAGGCACTGTTCTGTATGTTGAGAATTTTTTTTTTTTTTTATGGAATGAAAACAAGGAAAAAAAACAGTGAGAATGGATTACATAAACATGTTCAGTGAAGAAGGATGTCACAACATCATTATATTACACCTGTTTTTTACAAAGGAAAATTACCCATAATTTAGGTAAGAAATTAAATATAGAAAAAGTATTAAAAAAATATATTTACAGGTTAAATTTGTATATATATAAATTAAGTTGTGTAATTTACAAGTTAAACTTATAAAATTAATAAAAAGAATTAAATTTCTTTAAATCTTTCTATATTTATTTTCCCCCCTTAGAATTCATACATCATTTTCCTTTATTATAACTGGATGTTAGTGTTACTCCAAAAAGTTTTAATTGTTGATGGGGCATATATTATCGATCTATCACCCACTCTATTTAATACGATAAGACTCATTGTTGGCACTGCAGTATAATTAGATGTCACGAATTTAGACAAGAGCCTACTTTGTTTTGGGCGTGCTACTGCAATGTTTTCTTTTATATATAGGGCTTGTTTGGAATTAGCTTTTAAAAAGTAATTGTACATAATCCGAAGTAAGTATGTGAGAGAAGTTTTATCTCAACTTGCGTGAAAGTGATTTTAGAAATGGTTGACAAACATGCTGAATGGCACAAAATTGCTCATATTTTCTGTATTCACAGGGATTTCAACTCGATAATTCATAGATACACACACATGCAGGAAACTATAGGCTGTCATGTTTAGAGCTTTGGCTATTCTTCCAGATGCATATGATTAGTAATCAGTATCCTCACTTCAAAGTGTCAAAATTGCTTCAAAGATGCTTTAAACATGTTTGATCTCCAACCATGAACTAAACATAACTTTGCTCACAAACTTAACATACAAGCTCTAATTAGTCGATTAATCTAATCTCTGTGTGAACAACTAAAGGTAATTAGACCCAGCTATATATTTTCTTGTGATATTATAATAACATAACTGTATATTTGGTATAACAAAAGTATCTGTACCTTGTAGGACTAGCAACTAATCTGGATTTGAGTCGGATCAGACCTTACATATAGGATATGATTTTGATCTTTCATCTACAAAGATATATTCAAACCCAACTATATCTTCAAAGCCAGAAAAAGAAGAGGAACTTCAGTGATTTCTAGAATCCAAGGGAAACCAACGTTTATGGAGGGAAGACTGATAAGGGATCAAGAAGAGAACCAGGATGAGCAAGACGGCGACTCCCCACGGCGACCCTCCGGCCCGGTGCAGCGAGTTTCTCTCCGACGGGAGAAGTTTGAGAAGCGAAGAAGATGGTGAGCCTGATGAGAGGCAGTGAACAAGAAGTAACAGGAGCAGTGGGACAAGGCCGAGGAAGATCTTGAACTTCATCATCATGTTCTCGAACGCCGACTCGTAGTTTATGTACCATGAAAGCCCTAACATGAACATGAAGACGAAGAAGAAGAAGCAGAAGTGGATTGGGAAGGAGAAGTACTCCAGCACTGACTGGTTATCGTATCTCGCCATAAATTCTTATGTGTGAGAGCTTCAAACTCGGATATATGAGTTTGTTGAGTGATTCTCCAGGGACTGAAGAATCTTGATGAAGAAGAAGAAGAAGAAGCTGCTTGAGATGTTTCAGAGGAAATTTCTGGGATTCGTTTTGCAGAGAGGTGACTATATATATGTGTGTTTTGCAAAAAGAAGTTTTTTCCCCATATACATAAGAATTTGGAGTCGATTTTAAAACTCCAATCACTTGTCACATCAGGCTTTAAGTTCTAATTTGTAGTCTTACTTTTTGCAGAAATTTACCCTTTTTTTATTTTAATGGTTTAATTATTGATACTTTGATTGCTCATTAAGTTATTGGTCTTGTATAAAATTACTCTCTCGGTCTCTCCAGTTCATAATAGATAAAATCCACTGAAAAAATTTTAACTACTTGACTGAAAAAATAAAAATTAAACTATAAAATGAACTTTATATTAAGAGAGAATCTTTACTATTATATTACAAATTAGAATAAATTACAAAATGATCTCATGTTAAAATTTGACATTTCAAATACACGCTACTTTGACAAGAAATTAGAATAAACGTGTGTGTATGAGCTGACACATAAAAATAAATAAAACGAAAAAAATAAAAAATAAGAATAATTTGGAAACGACAGAGGAAACAAGTTCTTTTTCATATTAATTAATTTGAAAATGAAAATAGCGAATAGTTGTTTCGAATTAATTAATTAGAACAGTAAATAACAATAATTTGAAACTGATAGAAAAATTAAGACCTCACTTTGTGCAGCACAAAAAGTCATTTTTCAACCTATAGGATTGTATTTTTACAACACGATGAACCAATGGTCGAATCTTCAATTAAAATGTCATTTTAATTCAATTTTTTTTAAATAATAGTAGAAGATGTTTTTTGTTAATTGTGATAATACAGCTAGCTTAAACCAAACATCGATCAAAAGAAGAGAAATAAATAAAAAATAATTATTAGTTTTCAAAAAAGACATTGTAAGTGGACCAAATTGGAAGCGTGGTGATAACGCCCAGCTAAGACCTCTGGAATTTACTTTTGCTGCATTATTCGATAAGTGTGGACCTTCACACTTCAATGTCGCGATGCTTCCATTGAGCAAATATTATTTATTTATTTTGTGGCTAAGATCAATTTGAAATGTACAGTAGATGAACCAATCAGTGATCTCCATTTGTAACCGACCATAGATATATATATATATATATATCAAGAATTTATGAAGACGAGGAGAATAAGGAATTGATAAAGACACGAGTGTGTGTATGTGTTGTGTGTGTGTGAGAGAGAGTGTTCGTGTTGTGTTTGGATCTTTGGGAGAGTGACGTAACATCATATTTATATGCTTGATTCTATTCTGCACCTTTTTTGCCTACTTTTATTTATTTTTACAGTAAAATAATGATGAGAGAATTGATTTCTAAAAGTTCATTAGACAAACATGACTCCAAAAATACTTAACAAAAGTGTGGATTACTCCGATGCTTAATCCTTATGGTTTGTTCTCACTTTTATTGTGGTCCCTTAAGTTTATTTTTGTCTAATACATTAATTTAAGAACGATTTTGACCATTTTCCTTTTAGAATGATCAAAACCTATAACATGAAACTACTTAAACCAAAATCAAAATTACGGTAAATTATAAAGACCAAGCATTTTATTATCCCTACAAATATTTACAAATTGACTATATTCTTAACTATATATTGATATTATATATATATATATATATAGGACAACAAGTGGCGCCCAGGTCGGCATATGAGTCCTACATAACAGCCACATGGTACGCGACATTCACAGTCATCAAGGTGATGTTCATGTCATCCTAGAAGGATTCATTTAATCTCCTGACCTTCTATATGTAGCAATAAAGGTCCAACAATTTAAACTCTAACAATAAAGAGTCGAAGGATTAATAGGTGAAACGAAATATCAGAGCTTCAATTTTCAAAGGTTAACGATCAGACTTGTTCTTTATCAGACTATTTAAGGACAAAGAACAATGATTTAAAACCACAAGGATCAAAATCGACTGATTGAACTATATAAAGACTAACAATTATGGTATCAACCTTAAAAAAAATCAAACCCTTTACTGAGGTACTATGCCATGGATAATTAATACTCAACACTATGTAGTAGTAGTGTTGTGGATGATACTCAGCTAAATATAAATTCAGTTACTGATCAAAGCAATCCACTCCAAACTATAACAGCAGCAGCACAAAAGAAATTACAAACCCTAGTTATATTCTTATTGAACAGACAAGATTGAGAAAATAAAAACCATAATTACTCGAAAGCTTTTTCTTTTTCTGGCTCACTTGATCTTTATCATACTTGTTCTCCTCCTTCTCCTTCTCCTTCTTCTCTTGGTCTCTCACAGCAGAAGGATAACATGTTAATACAGACTACTGTCAACAAGAATAAGATAATTAAGCCAAGTAACTGGACTAAGTCGATGTCCCAATGACGACGTGCACCCCAAAAAATAGTTACCAAAACCAATCCTGCTGCTGCAAGTAGGGTCAGCACTTCCGGCACAACAGTTACCCAAGTATCCCCTCCTAGGGTTTTTGGTTTCTTACTTTCTTCTTCATGATGAACAAGACTTCTATTTATATCCGCCTCCACCATCTTTGAACCACCCCTACTTGCTTGAAGATCAATCCAGGCCAATTAGATTTTCGCCTATTGATATAATAAACAACTTAGAAACATGAGAAAAATATTGCACCGTCTTCGAAGATTCTGTAGGGTTTGTTAATGTATCGAATATATGTGACCCAATTGGCTAAATTGGAGAGATTAAAGAAGTTAAGTACCTTAATTAAAGCATATATCAAGTGCTATCTCTGCAATTAATGCTTGGATTACACTAATAGAAGTTGCTCCCAACTTTCACTGAATCAAGAAACTACTTAACTCAGGTTTAAAATTTATCAAGTCAGGACAAGGATGAATGTTACTATGTACTTCAATTACAAATAGCACATTCAACGTAAAATTATTTTTCAGAAAATATTGAGTACGTAAAATAAAACACACTAGAAGGTGTCACCTATCAGATAAACTACTAATTTGGGAGCTCGATGAACACAATCAATCAATTATTCATCAAAAATTTGATTTTTGATTCGCATCCTCTGAAACACATCCATGTTCTGGTTAAATCAATTATGAGACCATCAACTAAACACTTATGTGTTTTAATTAAAATCAATTACGAAACCCTCAACGACGAGCACGATGAAGAAGGAAAAAAAATTAAACTGACAAACTTCCGTTAAATTAAAGGACATTAAGAAGGTGAATCAGATTAACAACAGAACAATCACATATTCGTATGCATATAGTTAATCATGTTGTATGAACAAACACATACCTCTGGCTAATGATCTATTGCCTGCTTCTTGTGCTGCGTATTTTCGTGGAACTTGTATTTCACGCTATTTATAGATTTCCGCAGAGAGAGGTATAGTAAATAAATAAATTGTATTTGATTTTACTCGAATATCTCAACAATTTCTCATGAGATTTGTTCATATCTTCAAGTATAATATCTCAATTAATTACAAAGTTCAAAATTGAATTGGGATATTTTAAATTTAGAAGAATCTACTTGTTTAAATTTTTTTTTAAAAAAAAGTAATGAAATAATATCTAACATTAAATAATTTGGTTAATTAATTAATAAGTGCCAAAATTTTCTGCTAGAAAGAAGCATAAAATGCGTTTTTGATGTCTTTGATTTGAAATTTGATTTAACTTGGTGAATTTCAAGACAAGATAAAAATATGTATTTTTAAAAAAAGAAAATAAATTATCCAGAACCCGTATTACATGAGTTATCTCAAATTAATATCACAGTAATGGACTTATAAAAAATAATATTTTAGTAAATTATAAAAAACATAATAGTAAAATGTTAATCACCCAAATATATTGCTGAGCTTCTTTTCTTTTCTTTTATTTTTAAAAAAGTCACAAAAGGGTTGTCATTAAAATGGGTAAAAAAATCCGAGATAATAGCTTATCAATATTAGATGTCGAATAGCATCTAAGAACCAAGATATCCTTTATCCATCTGCTGAGTTGGATTCAGTTGGATTCGCATCACTTTGTTAACAAGTTAAGATTACAGATCCATCCACATAGTTTTCATCTTTTTGTTTTCTTATCAGTTATCCCTGTACAATATACATATTTATGCCAATGGAAGTTTAGGTCTAGGTTAATCCCTCGTAATATAACGGATTAAAGTTTTATAGTGCCCACCGTGAGAGATAGTATACCCAATGATTTGGTTTTGACGTGGTTTCTACAAGTTTAAAGATAGTCAAGAAATGCACCAGTTTTGAGAATGGTTAATTAAACTGTTTGGAACCTTTATTAGAAGAATGAGTTACTTTAGGTAATTAGTGTTAATCATTTAGCTGGTTAATAATCCAAAAGTCTATATAAAACGGTCGGAGTATATAAATGATTTGTAAGTGGGCGGATTGTGGAATCACTTAAAATGAAATAATCCAAAGAATATCAAGTCCTACATAAAAGCCAAATCGTAT